>CM052098.1:392679-425837 GCA_028453745.1 Agapostemon virescens | reverse complement strand
TAAATTTTGTAAATATTGGAATTGATGTAAATTACATGACCAATAAAAAAGGAACTTTCTAAAGACGCATCAGGTAGATTGTTTTTAATTCGTGCCGAGGATAAAAAAGGAAAACACGTTGGTTTTAAAATAACAACGAATTTATTTCGACTAGATTTTATCCCGCACTTGTCGCCGGTCGATTTAACATTGGGCGACTTGTTTTGGTGGATCAGTGGTTCTAGCAAATTCTAGAGGTTCTGTAGAAACTGAGCAGCTCGGAATGCTGAATAATAAATCTAATCTGGAGCGTGATTTTAATGCGTGTTTAATAAATGGCGACAAACAGAAGAAATGAAGAAGAAACGTACAAATCGATAATAACAAAATACATTCGATTCACAAATGTTTCATGCATGGCGCTAGGCGCGAACTTTAAATTGCATAGTGAAACTTGATTTTCCTTAACAGGTTCCGGTATTTAACGTATATTAACCGATAGTTGACTTGTGTCCAACGAGATCTGGAGACAATATGGTCGTACGCCATAAACATAAAAATACGATGTTCTATGGGGACCGTGGCATGTATCCTTTCGGAACCGTACATAGATCTATGACAGTTATACGCATGCAGAAAAATTCATTAAAATCGATCGACGTACACACGAGCTCTACGTGCCATCGAAAATGGTGAAAATCGGAATTTTTCACGATTCTTGATCAGTTTCTGCTTAAACTACAGAAATTCTTACATTTTTCTATTTCGGTGAGATTTTCAGCATGCGTATAACTAACACAGTTCTGTAAAACGCATATTTGAAATTTTCATTACGAGTTGAAATAACAAATGTTTTGAAAAATGTCTTTTCTACTTTCCCACGTAATTTCTAGCAGTTAGAATTATTTCAAAATTATTTTTGCATATCATTTAGTAAATGAATGCTGCTAGTTGCTCCAGAAAAGTCAAGTCGTTTGGTTGAATTATGAAAAAGTTATTTAGGTTTGAAGAGTGTACGCATACTTTTGTCTCCCACTGTATGTATTGTACGCGAGCTCAAAATTCGCCTCCGGTTCGCAACGTTTCCCCGCGGAAAGAGATTACGCCCACGGTTTATCGATTCGCTGCGGGGATCCCGTTCCAAATTCCTTCGTATTTCTCGGCACCGCAAAAACGATACGTCGAGCATCGCGACGCAACGCTATCGCGTCTCGACGATACGAATTCGACGCAGCATGCCGGCAACTTTATCGACCAGAAACAGCGAGACGAACCGAACAATCGACTCTTTAAATGTTTTAGGAAACATTTAGAGGTACCGCATACGCGTCGTCGCGTATACAGACTTTGTCGAAATGGCTGCTACGATTGGACACGAGGCGATTCTATTTGCGGTAATAAGCGAAAAACATTTTTGTCTTTCACTTTTTAAAAGTTAGGCGACTTTCGCACTCGTAGACTTTACCGTCCGCGCGAGTCGAATCGGACGCGTCCCATCCGATCGCTTTTCGAACAGAAACGTTATTCTTCTCTTTTTCGTTTTTTAACTTTGTCCATCCCGAGAGATACCCTGTACGCGATCGACCCAACCATCGAAAGGGACAACTGTTGGGTGCACGAGGAGCGCTAAATCCGTTTCGACGTCCTACAATGAAATGTTTATCGTAATTTTGCGATCCACGCGATAAAGTATCTACGCGTATCGCGTGTTCTACGAAGAACGCTAATCGCGTTTAGACCGTTTCTTGCATTTCTCACGATATTTGTCATCGTTAGCGTAGGTACATACGCGCGCGAGTTCGAACGGTCCAGATATTCGTCGAGTCAACATTCGGAAATACCAAACGTTTCTTAACTCCTAATTTATAGCAGCTAGATCTCGCTTTACGCGAATTTCTTGCACCGTTACGATTAAACGGTATTGTCTCTCCCTCTCTCTCTCTCTCTCTTTCTCTCTTGTTGAGAGAGAGAGTGAGAGGGGGAGAGGGAGGGAGAGAGGGGGACGATGTTGCATTCGCTCTGCGTATTTTTCCTTCCTGCCTATTATCGTTACACGGATGACCCCTGCAGCCTTCTTATCTTTGTTGCTATTCCGACCAAGTATTTGCGTGTCAGCCGCGAGCGAAGCAGCCGAAAATCTTCATTAGGAATCGATCGCTACAGCGTGGTTGTTCGTGCCGCGCACAAAACGGGCCCGTTCTTTTTCTTTCTTTTTCTCTTACACACGAACACGCAAACACACACAGACACGCGTACTATCTCTCTTTCTCTCTCTGAATCTCTGTTTTTGTATTCGCTAAAAGTGTGAAACACCATCGGGGACCAGAGTCGAGTTCTCCAAGCTGCTCTACGATGAGCCGTCGAAACGTGGACGGACTCGCACCGCTGATCAGGACCGGTAATTCTTCTCTCTATTTGTGTAGCCAGTGTTTGAACTAGATTCGATCGAAATGTCGACGAGAAATGGTAAACGATGTTGAAATGTTGAAAGCAGGGTGGAAAGTACAATTCCCGGATGAGTCCAACGTCTTCCTCGGTGAGTCGTTTCACCCGTCGATGCTCGGTTTCGATTTGAACCAAGGGATCAGGTTGACCAGGAACGATCGTAGCGAGCAGGACCTGGATTCCTACAACGAGGGCAACAGGCAGGGTGTACGAACCGATAAACGCGAGTTAGGTCACAGGTAATTCCTTTCTCGTTTTTAGTTTTCTCTGTTTGTTTTCCTTTTCTGTTTCCTACGAGACGGAACCTATCAGGCGTTTTTGGACCGCGAAGAATAAGCGCTACCGCGACTGGTGACCTCGTTGAAAGGGATCGGTGGCTCGGCCGAACGAAATCGTAACCGCCCCGTAACCGTTGCGTCGCGAGACCACAGGGCTTAGGGAATCGAATTACCGAAAGATGCTCGCCGGGGGTCATCGCGGGCCATTCGAAACAAAACCCGCATCGAGCGACTCGAGATTCCTTTGTCCTTTCTCTCTCTCTTTTGCCGTCTCGTTGTTTTGCTCGTTTGCTAACGCGACGATAACGCGTGCGCGCGCGTTGCCGCAACGATCTGCACCCATCGAGCGCACGGAGCCTACGAACCTTCGTCCTCGCCGAAGCAACGACGAGTAATTTTTCTCGGTGCTAACGAATCGTCGTCTCGAAGCAGATGTTTCATGCCCGTTGACGATAATCGCGTTTCGATGAATCTTTTTCGCTTTATCGTCGATAACGATAAACGCTGTAGCTGTACCGGGGAAATCTTTTTCGATGATCGTTGTCGATCGAAGCGAGCCTCTACTCGCGCGAGTAGCCTCGAAACGGATTCGATCCGAGATACATTCCGACGGACAGTTTTCCAAATCGAGGCGGCTCCCGTTTTGTTTTCAACGACCTGTAGAAAAATCGCTTTAGAACGTACTCGTTGCGCGATAAAAGCGTACCGTTCGATTTACCGCGCGACGATCCGTCCCTTCTCTTCTATTCGCTTATTGTTAACGTCGCGAGAGCGACCCCCGATAACGAAAACAGAAATAAACCGCCATCGTATCGCCTTGAATACGGACGAAAACACTAAACGCGTTGCGACATACGCACGACGGTATGTTGCAACCGTCCTGCAGCGATCCGTCTCGACTCGCGGTGTCTCGGCTCCGTTCGTCGACGTTGCATCCGTGCAGCTGTGGGGTTCGATCCTCTGCGAAACATTCGGGGATCGATCGTTGCAGCGTCGACGCTACCGCGCGAATCGATGTCGCGAACGGCCGAGGGAGAAAAATTTCGTCTTCGCATCGGCTTCCCTGAAAATCCATTGCATCGATTCACTCGGCACAACGACTTAATTTGTTCTAGAGGATCTCGTCGACGATTCGCGTTTCTCTTCCCAAAAGTTTTTGGGGTTTGCGTCCGAGCTTCGTTCGACTGCAGAAGCCGTGCGTAAAAGTTTTATCCACGCGACGCGAGAGTTCTTCGGACACGACCGTCTACTTTTTCGCGGTACTCCAAAGAACGAGCTACGAATCTACTCGCCGGGTAAAAACGCGATCGGAGCGCGCGCGTTGGATCGCTTTCGGATACGAGACGATATGCGATTGTCTGCAGGCTCTGCCGCAGTTGTCGTTTTCTCCACGATTCGGGTAGGATCCGAGCGCGATGCGTCGAACGCGGTAGATCGAGGTCACGTGCCAGCGACCGAGCGGTCGACGGTGCGCGGTTCCCTTCGAGGTATCCTCCCTTGAAACAACAAAAACAACCGGCTTGGAGAGGAGGGAGGGGTTGGTATCGAACCAGGCAACGAAGATGCATTGGAATGCACGGCGAACCGCGCGCACGGGGACGTGCTAAATTTCCGAACGTTGGAAACATTTAAAAAATTTACTTTCAACCGCGAATAATCGTCGGGTGAGTCTGTAGGGTAGAACTTGAAAAGAATCAGGGATCCGCGATCGTACGGGATCGAGACGCGTCCAACGACTCGGGGTTTTCTCGAACGATTCTTCCTAGAACGGTAAAAAATCTTTAGGTTACAGAGGGTCGAAGAAATTGTTGCGCAACAACGATGGGCGCAACTTATTCTGGTCACTGGCAGGAAACCCTGGCAATATATCCGATAGGTATTAATTGTACTGTCGCAACGCTGGACACGTGTCGTTCGTCGGTGTCATCGGGTGCATCGAACAAGGCGAAATGCGATGGGGAAGCGCGTTCCCGATGATTATGTCGACGAGTTAATTTTAGCCGATCGGAGCCTGTGGCCGCGCGCGCTCTCTCGTTGGAGCGCCGGGGTACTGCTTCTCGCCCTTCGGTTCGCGGTCGCGTTTCCGGTCGAAACCCAGAGAAACGGAAATTTCGTTGCGACGTGTCCCTTCTTCGATCGGGGCATCCGCGCGATTTTTCGTCGTCGCATTTTCGCGCCGGACCCGGCAAGATCCCTCGAGCAATCCGATTCCGACGCGAAGCGGTTAGGTAAAAACATTGGTTACGGTTGTTACAGCGATTAGTTGGCGCGCGGGTTGCTCGCGATCGATAAGCGTTTCGGGAATCGCGACGTGCAACGCCGACAAACTATCGTGGAAGACGATGCGTTCGTTTTCGTGGTTGCGCAACGTTGGCATAGCGTGGGCCGCGTCGCGTCACCGCGAACGATGCTTTTTCTCGCGAGGGTCGCGCCGCGTGCGTCGAACAGAGACGGATTTAAAAAATCGCTGGTCCACCAACGATTCGTCGTTGAAATCCGAAACCGTATAAACGCGTGGCCGGTAACGAGCAGCCGGAGCGAAAGCGCGGAAGGACGCGCATGCCTTTGCCAGAAGTTCAAGCGTAGACGTGCATCCTCGTTCGACGCTTGACCGACTTAACCAAAAGTCGATATCTGCGAACCGGAGGCGAAAGAAGCTCGCGTCGTAGCGATCGAAACAGCGACGCGGTCTCCGCCGAATCGATAGAGTCGTGCCAGCTGGAAATTGGCTGACGTAGTCACGCCGAGAGCACGTCCTCGGAGCATCTCCGCGATCCATCGTTCCGTAATCGTCGTCGAATCGTCGCTCGACGACCTCGAGGCTATGCCCGTCCCGCGTGCCGCCCACGTCCACGCGACGCGGCCGTTCGACGGAAAACGCGGGAAAAATCTGTACGAGTCCGCTTCCGTCGTTCGCCTCCGTCGCTAAAATCAAAACACGTTTTCATCGGTACGTTTTGTTCCGCTTTTTCGCCGGGAAAAGACGAAACGTCTACGCCGGTTATTGAGGGTTTCTCAATTCGCGATAACGAATCTAGCGCGGTGTACTTTATCTTGGTTCGCGGGCCGACGATCGTCGAAACTTTCCCATTATCTACGATTTCGTAATGGCAGCGGAAAGGTTGCGGAACGATCGCGAAACGGTTGCGGAACGGCGTCGAAACTTCGAGGAACTTCGTATAAAGATCGAATTCGGTGGTTCTAATTTTAGGTCATTAGCGAAGGTAGTTTCTTCCGTGTATGGAACGCGGCCGAGAAAGAGGCAGCCCGAAGGAACGCGTTTTCGATCAGTCAAAGCGATATAAGCCGATCCGGTAGAGGATCGGAGTCGTTGTTAGGACCATCGGCAAGTAGCGTGGGATCGCGACGTTCCGACCGTTGTTCCGCCGTCTCTTTTCGAGCCACGCGCGATTACCAAGGTGACGCGACTCGGCCTATGCACACGTGGCAACTGTACGCACGATTTCTCGCGATATCGCGCCCGCGGACTTCGTTCGTTGCTCGTTGCTCAATGCTTATTGCTTGTTGCTCGTTGCTCTTTGCTCGTTCGACCACCGTGCCTTTCGAGCGTCATCGACGACTGCGCGGGATAACGCGCCGTGAGAATCATTGCAGCAACCGTGCCGATGCGACACGGTCGTCGCTGCTCGATCTCTATCTCGCGACCGGAAACACCCTCCGTCCAAGTTCACCCACCGAGCGTCGTCGGTTCGTCGTCGAATGCTTGCCAGCGACCGAGCAGCGGTCGCACGCAACGCGTCGACGAGACGAACGGGAACCGTTCGTGGAACGATTAGCCCTCCCGACGATGCTCGAACAAGTGGATAATTACGCGACAATCGACCCAACGCCGTGTCTACTTTTTAACGCGCGGCTACGGTGTGGCTACCGCGCGGCGCGACGCGATTTCGACGATGCACGCTCGTTCGAAAAGCGATCGCGCGATAACGCGTACAACGATTCGCACCGCGATCGCGTCGTATCGCGGGAACCTGCCGTTCGGCGACAGTCTCTTCTTTCCACCGACGCGCGATCGTTTCGACGCTTCTTCGCGTTCTTGCGTCGAAAGTGGAAGCGCTACCGCCTCCGGTAAAACAATTATCGCGCGATCGAGATAGATGACGGTTCATAGTTCATCGGTAGCGCGAACTATGACACTCTCTTATCCTCTTCCGATTTATTACCAAACCCAAACAACCGTGAACGGACACGATTTCCTACTTTTTCGCGTTCGAGTCGCAGAAACGAATACAAAGTCGCTGCGACGATGGAACGTCCGTAGCGAAAACACGGCAAAAGGTTCTCGCGGAACGAGTCGCGCGATCGAGCGCTAATCTCGACTCGTTTCCGAACGAAACGCATTCTACGCTTTTACTCGACGAGGAATCGAATTTCCATGAATAGATGGATACGGAGCAGCGAAGGAAATACGTACGCGACACCGCGACGGAGAGTAGATCCGTGTCCGAAAGACGATGACTCGATTCCTATCGGTGCGTATTAACTGGATGCTCGGCAAGTCTAGGATCAGTTGACGTTCGATCATCGCGCGGATCGCATCGTAGGTTTCTTTCGCTCGTATCTGGTAGCCAAGTTCTTCTTCCCCCTCTTCCGTACGTCCGTCCGTATCTGTCTCTCTTCCGCGGCAAGTGCAGCCGCGAATGGCCTTCGACGATCTTCGAAGCTTTGTTCTTCTTTCGAGGAAACCGTACAGGAGCGCGCGCGTAGACGATCGAACGTCGTCGAGCACGCGAATCTCGTCGTTGTCCAAATAGTACCATTCTCCAGAGAAATTTCAACGATCGACGAAAGAAGAATAAGTACGCACCGCGGAAACCAACGTTCGCGATTCCCTTTGCTCGGCGGCGATTCGAATTCGAATCCGCGCGCGTTCGACGGCTTCGCGTTTCGAGCGCGAAACCACGAAACGGATTCTTCGATCGAATCGATCGTCTCCGAACGGAATAACGTTCTTTTACGAGCCGAAGTCTCGACGAGAGAGATTTCCAGGTTCGGACGTTGCTCGAGATCGAACGGTCTCGCGCGGTAAGCTCCGACTGGTCGCGCGGTTTGTCGCAGTTTATCGCAATTTGTATTCGTCGCGGTTCGTCACCGAAGTAAATCGAGCGCGTTCGAACGTTCGCGTCTAACGCGCAAGGTTGCATCAACCGCATCGCCCACCGTAGGAAATTCCAGCGAATTTGTTATGGCGCTGAATCGCTTTCACTCGAATCGCGCGACACTTTTCGGTGCGCCGATCAATGTCGAAACGATTCCACCGAACGCCGTTCTTACCCATTGACCCGACAGGTGCTCGTATCGATCGCACGGGGTGCCGATGATCCTTTGAAAATAGCGAAAAATGTGGCTGAAAGAAGCGAACGACGATGTGAAATCGCGACGCTGCGTCCAGAACGAGTAAGTTTCATTTCCACTCGTATCATTCTCTTCGACTTCCGGCCGAAACGATTCGCGTCGAGCCTCGATCGGTCGCTCGTTGCGCCGTCGAATCGAATGATCGCGCGCCATCGTCCATCGGCTATTCCTTTCTTTCTCTTTTTCTCTTACGCGAGTCTCGAAGATTCGCGTTAACGGTCGATGGTTAACGGTTAACGGTTGTCGACGGAGAGTAGCCGTCCGTCGGACAGCGTTGTCCCCGATGCGACGAATCGTTGCACCGCATCGATATCGACGTATCCGCGGACGTCGATCGCAACCCAACGAACAATGGCTATACAGCGGCCACGAAGAAGAAGGCAGGTCGTTGATCCGTTCGTTTCGATAAAACGCTGAGCGATCGAAGAACCGATCGACGGTCGCGCGTCGACGCACGATGTACGCCGTGCCCGCGGTGTTCGCCAGCGTGGCGGCCAAAGATCTCGTCGGATTTAATCGTCGTTCGTTATTTAATCGTAACGCGAATAAATCAAATCAACGTCCAGTTTGATCGCGTTGAACCGTT
Organism: Agapostemon virescens; assembly: GCA_028453745.1. Lineage (NCBI taxonomy): Eukaryota > Metazoa > Arthropoda > Insecta > Hymenoptera > Halictidae > Agapostemon > Agapostemon virescens. Next base: position 417,173 of record CM052098.1, on the reverse strand, counting down.
GGAACAAGATGGATCGGACTTGAATCGACGTACGTACGCGATTATCGAGCGGACGACGACTGCCCACGCGACCGACTCGTATCTACGCGAGATCGTTTTCTTCGTATTCCGTCGAGCATATCGGCTCCGTACAGCCTGTTTCCGGCCAACCATCGTTAACGTTACCGTCGTCGTCGTCGTCGTCGTCGTCGTCGTCGCTGTCGTTGTCGTTGTCAATACGGATACGCGATTGAAAAAAACCTAGCAAGGATCAACGTTTCGAAATCGATCGAATTTATCGGAGCACGATGTAACTTGTCTCTCGATGCACCGATAAGATACTCGGATTCGCGAACCGATATTCGAGCGTATTTACGAACTCTGCGAGAATCGACGTCGATATAGAAATTGTACGTCGATCGTAACAATCGACACGCAACGCGTTTCAATGCGTTTAATTTCTCTCGCGTTGTAATCTTGTACCGGTGACTTGTTCTTCCATTCGAGAGAAGAATGACGAATTCTCAAGAGGCTGTGACGACGCTTCGAAGAATAAGCGATTCCGATATCGTGCGGTTACCGCGTTTTTCCATGTCCGAACACGAAGATTTCGAAACAGGATACCCAGACATTCTTCTGAAGGCTAGAGGCATCGCGATAAACAGGTTCGAAGACAATCCTCGAATCAACGAATTTTCCGAATATTCATCGGATGATCGGACGTTTGACGGTTCCTTCAATTCGGACTGTTTATTTTCTGTTGCAGAATTTTTGTCAACCGTAGTCTCCATTTAGAAAATATCAAATTCTATGGCTTCGATATGGATTACACGTTGGCAGGTAAATTGTTTCTCTCTCTTTCTCTCTCTCTAGATCGATAGGGCGCAACGCGCTTGCTGCGCAGATACGCCTAGAATAGATGATGAAAATGTTGGAAATGTTGGAAATGTTGTAGAATACAAATCGCCGCAATACGAGCAACTAGGTTTCACGTTGTTGAAGGATCGCCTGGTGTCGCTGGGATATCCGCAAGAGATCAAGGCGTTCGAATACGACCCCAGCTTCCCGGTGCGAGGACTATGGTTCGACACGCTTTACGGAAATCTCCTGAAAGTGGACGCCTACGGAAACATCTTGGTTTGCGTCCACGGTTTCGAATTTTTAAAACAGTAAGTCGCGCTCTCATCGACGACCGATTCCTCCTCTCCGCGAGATTCTCGAATCTAGGAGCCTGTGGAATCTGGTTGTCGGGGAGCCTGTACCAGAGATGGGCAGATTCGTATTCGTAAATTCGAATCCGAATTTGATTCACAGCACCTTAACGTGTCAATCCGAATACGAATACATTCGTATTCAAAAGTGTGAATTCGAATACGAAGTTTGGTATTTTGTTTGATCTCACAACTTTTTACGGCAATAGAGAACTTGGCACCTGTTTACAGGGTGTTTTTGTTGGGATTTCATTAATTTTTGTTTATCTATTATTTCGGTCGAATCTTTTTTTTTAAGAATTCAAAAGTCTACATACGTCATGTGGTTAGGCATACCCTACATGCTTTGGGTTAAAGCCTTTTGAAAATTTCGTTATTTTTGCGGTAGGACGCACCGTTCCCGTGATACAGCCATTATTATTTTTTTTTTGTGATGTAAAATTTCAAACTTTGATAATTATTCCTTCGATGGTTTGTTATGGTGGACCTATGTACCAAATTTCAAGCTTGTAGGTCAATGGGAAGTACCCAAAAGGTTTTGATGATCCGTCAGTGAGTCAGTGAGTCAGTCAGTCAATCAGTCAGTCAGTCAGTCTGTTAAGACGCGACAACGTCTTAAGAATACTTTAATTAACGAAGAGGTTTATGTTTCTGTTTTTCGTGAAACATTTGGTTAGTAAACTCACTAGTAAATAATAAAAACGCTAACTTGGTTGAAAGGTTGATAAACTTGTTCATAATACAAATTTGTTACGAAAAATTAGCAGATATTTTTAGCGTTTATGACCATACAATCACGATTTTTAACTATTTATGGACTCCTCAATCCTGGGACCAGTCGTATTCGACTTGCGGCTCCAAATAGGAAATTCATTTTCGGGTCAATTACTTAGTTTGACGCCAATAAATATACATCCGAAAATTCGCTAACACCCAAAACTCGACCTGTAGCGAGGTACAGACAAACATTTATTTATTTATATTGGCCTTTTGAATTGAATTTTTCAGTGAATCCAAGTGTGAATCCAAATGGATTCGTATTCATAGATGTGAATCCGAAATGATTTGGATTCATAAGTGTGAATCCAAATTTCGTATTCGGATTCACACTTGCAAATATGAATCTATTCGAATTCACACTTTTGAATACGAATGTATTCGTATTCGGATTGACACGTTAAGGTGCTGTGAATCAAATTCGGATTCGAATTTACGAATACGAATCTGCCCATCTCTGGCCTGTACCCTTATACCGATAACAGAAAAATATCGTTGGCAGCGCGAGTCATTCAGCCGGTCGATGTTTCGCAATGTTTCAGTTCACAAGTATACGAGCTTTATCCGAACAAATTTTTACAATTGGACGAATCCAGGGTATACGTGCTCAACACGCTGTTCAATCTTCCCGAAACCTATTTACTAGCGTGCCTGATCGACTTTTTCACCAATTCACCGCAATACACGCGGGAGAAGACAGGGGTGAAAGAGGGGGAGCTGACCATGAGTTTCAAGAGTATATTCCAGGATGTTCGAAACGCGGTCGACTGGATCCATCTGCACGGTGACCTCAAGTCGAGGACTATCGAGAACTTGGACGAGTACGTGAAAAAGGACGAGAGGCTACCGATGTTCCTTAACAGGATCAGAGAGAGCGGAGCGAAGATATTCCTGTTGACGAATAGCGATTACGTTTTTACCGATAAGATCATGACTTATCTCTTTGACTTTCCGCATGGAGCGAAAGTACGTGTTCTCGAATAGATGCCGCGTTGTTGTTGTTGTTGTTGTTGTTGTTGTAGCAGTAGTTGTAATAGTAATAGTAGTAATAATAGCAGTAGTAGTAGCAGTAATAATAGTAATGGTAACAGTAATAGTATGAGTAATATTCGTCGTCGTCGTTGATTCGGAAAACGTAAATGCCCGCGTGTGTTAGACTTATCGCGATTCTTCTTTCCATGTTCGCAGCCTGACGAACCGCATCGAAACTGGAAAACCTATTTCGATACCATCGTGGTCGATGCTAGGAAGCCATTGTTCTTCGGCGAAGGTACGATTTTGCGACAAGTGGATACGAAAACCGGCGCTTTGAAGCTTGGAACGCACAAAGGCCCGCTTCATACGGGTACGTTTCGAAATATCGAAGACAGATTTTCTTGGGTAAACGGAGAAAAGGGGGGCAACGATTCGGAAACGAACGCGCGACGGAGTGCTGACGGAGATTCATTTTTGTTCCAACACAGGGGAAGTTTATTCGGGAGGTTCGTGCGACGTTTTCACCGAACTGATAGGAGCAAAGGGGAAAGACGTATTGTACGTCGGTGATCATATTTTTGGTGATATTTTGAAGAGTAAAAAGATCAGAGGTTGGAGAACATTTTTAATAGTGCCTGAACTGGTTCAAGAACTTCACGTCTGGACAGACAAATGTCAATTGTTTGCTGAATTACAGAACCTAGATGTTATGTTAGGGGAGATGTACAAGTAAGTCCCAAACATGAATCGTCGCTGAGTCATTGAAACAACATTCGTAACGTATTCTACGATCTTTTGTTGTTGTTCTTCTTCTTCTTCTCTGTATTTAGAAACTTAGATAGCAGCACAAAAGAAAAACCCGACATTTCCAAGCTCCGAGCGTCTATAAGAGATGTCACGCACAAAATGGATTTGTCTTACGGCATGATGGGCTCTCTGTTTCGGAGCGGAAGTAGACAAACCTTTTTCAGTAGTCAAGTAGTTAGGTATGCCGATCTCTATGCGGCAACCTTCTTAAATCTGATCTATTATCCGTTTTCGTACATGTTCAGAGCACCCGCAATGTTGGTAAGTGGAAAATTCGGTTCGCGCTTCGATGCGTGCACGCACCACCACCGTTATTTATAAATATCTCATGGATATTTCTTTTCAGATGCCTCACGAAAGCACCGTGGCTCACGAACAGAGATTCGTAATGGAAACACCGATGATCAGTCGGTCTAGGACTTTCAAACTGAACGACGTCGAAGAAGAACCGACCAAACCATCCGTAAGTAGCAACCTTGTTCTCTTTTCTAACACGATTTTCGTTCGACGTAATCGATTTCTATTTTCAATGATCAGAGAACATTGTACGTGGAGTGTTCGAACAATCAGATACCGCACGCAAGGCCTGAAACACCGCGCAATGTAACTCACACCCACGACGAAGACTGTAGCGACGAAGACAGCGATTCCCAGAAACAAGCGAATCATGTAAGATCATGCTCAACTCATGCTAATTGTAAATGAATCTTTTTTTTCCATCGTCATTTCGTTACCTGTTATCTTACGTTTCGTTCCTACATTTTTTAATAATTCGATCATATTATTGAAGGATTTTATACGACCCTGCTACGTAAACGGAGTACTCTAAGATCTTGATCGGATTTATCGAATGATATGCTATACTTCATTCCTGCATCTATTCGGCTATCGTATCGCTTGACTAGAATGCTCGACACGATCTTTCTACACCGTGTCCCCTTCTGTTTTCAAGTCTTTGTCAGAGTCATCGATACGTTTATAAAAAGAAACTAGAAACCCTTGATTTCTATATAGTTGAAATCGTTTTGAAACAGCACCATTGTATTTTACCTGGCTGCATTCGCGAAACATCGATGCTACGATTATTTTCATGATCACGATATGATACCGTAGTTACAACAACTATTCCAAAACGAATGCAATATACGTGTTAATATATTAAACCTGAATTTACAGTCATGCCAAGTGGCTGTTGAAGTTGCAAGTTATGAATTATTGCACACGGAAATGTATATTAGCGTGCATGCTAATTTACAGTCTTCGTTGATTTAGATTTATATTTATTTGAAGTTTCATTGAAATTGTACAAGTTCTATACAGACTAAATAATGTAGCGAATGCTTGTACACGTTAATAAATTATTATTTTTATTATTTGCAAATGTTTATATTAAAAATATTATAAAAGATTGTTATAATATTATTAATATACACGTGCAAAATATACATCGATTGATTCGTATTGATGCCGATTACTTTCTTCTTCTTCTTCTTCTTCTTCTTCCTCTTCTAATGATAGACAATAGAAGCAATACTCGATTGCTCATTAAACATAAAGAAAAAAAAAAAACGCTCTTTGATTATAATGTTATTTTTAGGTGTACATGTTTCTCGCACAATTGAGATTCTCTTAGAAATATTTTTTCCATTATAAAAGGAATCTTTGAGCTAGACTTTTGCAACTACGTATCGTACATTTTTGTACAATTAGTTATTACACGACACATTGGAAGTTGTTACACGCATTATACAAAAGTACTAAATGTTATAAACATGGAGAGTAGAGTAAGTTTGAGTATTAGGCTAGTCTTTTTACATGAGAGTTTAGCTTATCGACATGATCAGAGTAAAAAACCATAGAGCTAAGTTAAAGAAGAAAAAATCAATCAAATTGTTATCTTTGTTATATAAATTGCATGAAAAATGCATAAAACACGTGCTCTTATTCAACCGTATGATTAATTCGTATCGACTAGCTAACGATATAAAATCTTGTTGCTAAAATAAAAAGTTTTGCATGAAAAAGCGATTAGCGAGTCTTGTAAAAATCAGACAATATACCATTCGTTGTATCATTTTATTAGTAATATTATAAACGAGACAAAATGATGATGAACACCGTTCGTAAAAATGCAATTAAAGTAATCGCGTCTCGCAAGCAGATAAGCTAAAAGTTTCCTTAATTTTTCAAAGTGTATACCTATTACGAAGGTTGTTGACAATTGATTCTGGACTGCAATAAAATAAGTAAATAGTTGTATTTATTTATTGTAAAATATACATCGACGTGTATATTTGTTGGCTGGTGCTAGTTCTTTCCACGCGATAAAAATTTCAGTTCTGTCGAAGACACGAGTGTACACGAACGAGAGTTACAGAGTAGTGTGCGCGTTAAAGAAATGTGAATATTAAGCCTTGTTACCATATGGTATAATAATGGTAAAATATGAATCATGTATCGATTGAAATAAATATACAACGATTATAATTGTTATATTTATTTAAACGTGACTAGCGTTATATGTAAAAATTGTTATATTCTTTAACAGCATTATTAATAAACAATGTTTTGACATTACCAATAGTATTACTTAAACCAAAATATTTTGTTACATTAGTAAATCCGCCAAATATTCTTCAAACTCCTCTTCCCTGGTCTTTTCGGAGCTGTCCGCTGGTTTCTCTTTCCAAATCGTTGATTCGTCTTCTTCCGTTTGCACGACAGATTCGTCTGGATTGTTCGCGACGTCGGTCTCTTCGTTTTTAATAGTTACAGCAGCAGATGTACCCGGTACATCAGTTTGCAATTCTACATGTCTTCCCAGCCTTTTCAATGCTTTGTGCCTCTTTGCCTCGCGTTTTTGCGATCGATAATTTAATTTTAACGAACATTCGGGACATAGTCCTTCAATTGAAAAATAACAATTGAATTCTATAAATTTGATGGATGGAAATACAATAAATACCACAAATGCAATTGGCTTACTTAGTTTCACGAGAGCATTCTTTTTCTCTCCATGCTCTACGTAGCCAAAATTTACTTCCCAAGACTTAAGATTTTCTTTTCCATTGCACCTTTTGTTCCCACATTCGAATTGACCTTTTCCAACTATTACTTCCTTCTCTGTTCTCCATCTTAAGGCGACCTGTTAGACAGCGATGTTTCAGATTTGGTGAAACGAAACTAATCGTTTACGGAAAACAACAATGTCATACCTTATTTTGCTTGTAATATAATAAGTCAGCTATACAGTATTCTTTGAACAATTTGTCATAATATTTTTTTGCCAACCGTGCTCCCCATGTCTCTGGCTCATCGTTATCCTGATCCCAAAGAAATTTATGGTTTTCTTTTATAACGTCATAGTCTGTCTTATCTCGGGACCTCGAAACACAGGCCGAAACGTCAAGTGCTGCTCGTTTTAAGGTTCACAAAGTTATCATTTTTCTTCGTAATTTATAATTAACAGTAATTATTTACAAAAGAGCTCTCTTGTAAGCAATTACCCGGTTAATAATTCGTAAAGTTATCGGAAAAACTTTTCGTAGGTTAACACAAAACAATTTCTTGATAAAGTATCGGAGATTTGACTATTGTATAATAGTACTTTGAAGCATCGTGTATACCACAATATTTATTTTAGATCGATTAGAAAATTTAACATACGTGTCTCGTTTTATAGATGATATGGAGCCTCCGTGCAGGGTCAAGTAATCATTTATAAGTTTCTTGTGTCTGTCGTAAGCAGACAGGTAGGCATACGCCGGAAACATATCCTTTTATCGAATTAATTGGAAAATTTACTTCACGTTTGTTCCTGATGTAGACGAGTAGAATATAAACGGAATACTCATACGCATAACCCAATTAATCGACGTTTACTCGACGCGGCTCAACAGTGATGTACATACATATTATATACACACATATGCATATATATATATATTTTAGATCTACATCCACACATATACATATATGTATATACAGGGTGTCCCAAAAGTAATTTAACAGCGGGAAATGAGGGGTTCTTGAGGTCATTTGATGCAACTTTTTCCTTAGCGAAAATTCAATCTACGGCTTTGTTAACGAGTTATGGTTGAAAAATGACTGGCCAATGAGGGCGAAGCGCACAAACCAGCACGCGCTCGAACGAGAGCGTTCGACCGTCCGCCGGCGAAGCGCGCGAGCAGAAGTCAGAGAGCGCGAACTTTCCGAATAATTTTACTACGCGACGATAATAATTTTAAGAAAAACGCTGTTGATTCTTATTTCAGTATGTCTAAAGAATAATCACTAATTTTTCAGATCCGAAATAATAAAGAATTTAGCCGTGTCAGCCGTTTTAATTTTCTGGTATGCATGACATCTCACGCATACCACATGAAATTTTTCTACGATACGTACTGTGAAGATAAATATATATATACATAGATATCTCAAAATAGTTCCGTGTTTGCTGCAATTGTTTACACATCAGTTTAAACTAGTTGCATAAAAGTACATATAGGTAAAATTCTAAAATAATTCCAGATCTCCGTACAATTGAATCTATGATTCCCATCACTTACTATGGTTACTTTTAAAGATGGCGTCTTCCAACAGTGTTTGCAATTTCTTTTAACGAATGTATATAATGTCATTAGAATCACGTTATCATGCGTGACAATTATTATATTTAAAAATTATAGCAAAACGAGGAAATTATTTTCCTTGAAATTATATGAAATTCTTTGTATTATTTGTTAATTTTCTTCAAAATTCAATTTCACTTAGCCGCATGGTGGCGCATCAAACAATACATGTTTGAATTCGCACGTGGAACGGTTATTCTATTCAGATTTATGACACCGTTCATTATATTTTACCGAAAGCGGTGGCTTTAGTTAAACTTGTGGTTGCACTTTCTTTTGAATACCGTATACATTACATACGAAATGTCCGTCGTGGAAAATTTACGACGGTCGTCCAGAATACAAGCTCGTGTTAAAGGTATTAAGCATACGTAAAACTTAAAAATATGAAACAACGATACACAACATCATTTTTAGACATAATTGCTTTTTCTGTTACAGTACGAGGAACTACAACATACGATTCGGATGAAGATGAGGATTCTTTCTCGGAAACATCGGTTGCATTGAGAAAAGAATTGAACGACATAGAGGAGTCTGTGCAAAAACCAATTGGTAATTTTTAACAAGTATTTCAATCTGTTGTATTCCATCATTTTTTCTAGCTTTAATAATGAAAATCCTCATTTGTTTAGAGTTATTCTCCAACGACGATGTTAGTGGTCAAACATTATATAAATTTCAAACACCTAGTAAGAGGAATGCTATGACACAGAAGGCAAATTTATGCTGTACACCTACCAGTTCAAAGGTTGACTTGGTACCAAAAGTTGTTCTTGAAAGAGTAGAGATACGTGGTGTAGAATTATCCCAAGGACGTACAAATAATGCTAAAGGTATTAATTTTATTTTTAACTGTGCAACAGGGAATTATTTATTAACCTTCGGTCCAAATCATCGGTTTTGCAAGTTCGAAGAAGGTTCGAGTCTGGATTAACATCCAGTGAAAGTGAAAGCATATCCGAGCCAAGCGATTACATACCATCCAATGAAGAATCTTCGGATGATTCGAGTGAAAGCAATAATGAATTCTCTAACGAGGAGGAGCAGGAGGACAACAATACTCCGAAAGCTATCAAGCATAAAATAGTATTTCCATCGAATGTATTGAATACACCGAAACGAACAAACAACAGGATGAAACCAGCAATTGTCCATAAGGATTTTGTAAGTATGGTACTACTTCAACAGAAGAATATGCGCCAAAGGAGTCATTTGTAATAATATTTTGTAATTTATGCCTTCATAGCATATGAAGACTGATGAATACTTTGAAAGTCAAACAGGAAAAGCAGTTACATCCGATAGAACGTTAGAACATTTACGTAATTCTCGTTTAACGAAAGAAAAATTGGAGGAATTATTAGCAAATCAAAATTATGTATCGAAGCGACACAAAAAGAATATTTGTTCGTTAACTGAGAATTATACCACCTTGTTTCCAATGTGGTATTTTATCATGGAGTATGTATCAAGCGTATACGAAGTAATAAATATTCGTCGTTTGCATATTATTGTATATTTTGTTTTATTTTAGACAAGGATACACTGTGTTACTGTATGGCTTAGGGTCAAAAAGATGTTTAATTAATAATTTTCATAAAAGTATATGCTATCATCCTTCGTTGGTAGTGAATGGATTCTTTCCCAGTCTGACCATGAAGGATGTGAGTTATACCCATAGAATTACAATATGAAAATAATCTGCGATGCGATACATTAAAATGTTACTGTTTCAGATAGTGGATGGCATAATTGTTGATTTATTGGAGTTAAATTGTCCTGTCGATACAACCGCGTGCATAGATATTATTGAAAAGGCCTTCAAGAATAATCCAAAAAATAGACTCTACTTATTAATACACAACATTGATGGTATAATGCTACGTTCAAATAAAGCTCAAGACTTGCTGTCCAGACTTGCAAGTATACCGAACGTTTGCGTTTTGGCATCGGTCGATCACGTTAATGCTCCATTATGTACGATCAGTTGTCTTTTACGTCGATGTCTGTTTACTCGACCTTTTAATTATTATGTATCTTCATGTTCACAGTATGGGACCATATAAAACGTTCAAGATTTAATTTCTTTTGGTGGGACACGAGTACGTATTTATCTTATCAAGAAGAAACGTCTTATGAAAGTTCACTTTTGGTACAACAAAGCGGTGCTTTAGCCTTATCATCCCTTCAAAACGTTTTCCTCTCGTTAACATCGAATGCAAAATCTATTTATATACTACTTGCCAAGTATCAATTGAGTAATAGCGGTAATGCCACTTTCGCAGGTACTTTTCTCCTTTATATCATCTAATCGTTTATCACGAGCTTCAGAATATAATGTAATATTTATTTCTGTTATTAGGAATGGCATTTAAAGATCTCTATCGCGCTGCCCGCGAAGGTTTCCTCGTCAGCTCGGATTTGGCATTAAGAGCACAATTAACCGAGTTTATAGATCACAAGTTGGTCAAAGTAAAACGGAATATTGATAGCGTGGAGCACCTCGTGATTCCATTAAGCAACGTATTGTTGAAACAATTCTTGGAGGAACACGAGCTGTGATATTTCGAAATATCTTTGGTAAGTTATTTTTTAAGAGAAATAAAATATTTTATGTAAAATAAAGTGTACTATTTTTTTATGAACAAGTCGTCACAGTTTATAGAAGCCGCGGATATTTATATAAGCGCACGAAGAGAAAAGAATAAACGCATAAAAACATGTTTGCATCCACCCCATCGTGCACAGTGATTCGAAAACATATATGCTCGCTCAATCTATTTTGCGATAACGCGAATGAAATAAGTATGTTTTAATCGCTAAAAAAAACTCAAACTGTACCGCCATTCAGCTTTTTCGATCCACTGTACCCTGCGGTGTGGTATATTTGGATCACAAGAACGCTAATACAATACATTAATTATCGATAGAAGAGCTTGTAAATAGTTTTAGGGTTCAAATACATCTATAGTACGCCGCTCGCGGTCATGTAACGTTCGTATCGTTTGGAAGCAGAGCGCCCAAGCGGCAATATCGTGAATTATTTTTTCTGTGTGATTATTACGCGTTCGCCGGCTAGTGAATAAGATACGGTAATAACAGTAAGATGTCAAGTACGTTGGGTCGTACGAGGAATTACGGACTAGGGAAAGGTTGAATGGGCGAATGCTTGTTATCGACGCATTCGTTCTGCTATTCCGATCCGCTGGGCAATCGCGTTGGTACAGACTGCCCTTCTTATCGTAATCTAATCGTTACCACAGACCGAAAAATTGCGAGTATTGTGGCAAGTACCGCGAGAGCATCGAAAATACGATCGTTCAGCCGGGTGTGCGGTTACCGGTTCGTTATTCCATTACACGTCGGCCTAACCTAACTTTCGCGTCGTCGAGACACTTTTTTCTTTTCGTTCCTTTTTGTTTGAACGAGGTTATTCGTTCAAGCGGGGATGCTTCGCCTTTTTTTAGCCACGAACAATGTGTCGTAAGTTCGTTCGAGATGTTGGTGCGTGGGACATGTGCATGTGCGTTGCAGCCTAGCGTGAATTACAGCTCTTATTTGACATTGTAAACACGACGACGTTACTTGACCTTACAATGGCAAGTTGGACGACCTTGACTTTGGCAAGTATACAATGACCGAGTAGTTACCATTGTCGATTAGATTTTAACCTTTTCTGTAATAATTCTAACACGCTATAATCGATAAAATACTGGTCCCTAAACGGATATTAACAACTACAAGATTCGCTGCACCGAACAGTTGCGTGAATTTCGGTCAAGCTTGTTTGCCCGTACCTGTAACGCGACAAAGAGTCCTTTTCTTTGTGTATCACGTTCGCTCAGTTTTAACGATTTAATAACGATTCGATCCTTTTTAAGCTAAATCGTCGGTCGAAGATTGCGTGTTTTAACTTCGAATATTTGTTGTTGTCGCGTACTTAACCTATTAACCGGGAAAGTCGAATGTATTGTACATAATTATCATTTGTATTCGACTAGAATCTTATTCTTTGTTCTGATTCACTGTAACGATTGTGGTGACGTCAATTACTCCGTATTTGTAAATATTTTCGAACAAATCGCGGCAAATAATATTTATTTGTCGTTAATTATGCTTGCACAGATATTCATGGCCGAGAAATCGTTCGGTTAACAAATTGCAAAAGTTGTTGCACCTATTACGAAATGTATACATAGAGAAACTTTTTGTGTAGAAGCGAATTAATAATGTAGATATGTTTGTTTGTTACAGATACTATATAAGTTCATTTGATACGGCGCCGTGGCAATTATTCTGGCATCTATATTTTGGTGAGTCGTTTAGTACACAAGCTATAAGCTGTCTTAATATTAGCATTCGTATATCGTATAGTTTGTTCGCATAGTTCTTTGAAGCATTTTCGACGATCGATTCTGTGAACTTTTCTAAAAAGACTATGACAATCTCGTATGAAACGATCGATCGCATGTTATCATTCCCTTTTTCATGGTGAGAGTTTAACGAGTCAATGTTAAAACGAGAACTATGATTATAGTTTGTTACATCTCTTATTTTTCTTGTAATTACCTTCTTTGAGTTATAAAATGTCCACTACGTAGACTTAAAGTACAAGGTATCGTCACTGCGAGATAATTTATTAATTTATTGCTTTAATTTATTCGCGTTGTACGTCTTGTAACACGAGGAACACGAGAATTGAAATATGGTCGTGTTTTAAGAGATTCGAATACCCGTATGCAATTATTTATTTGTTTATAATGTATCTGTAAAGGTTTTCAGCAACGTGTCTACGCGCGTATCGTCGATCGTTTGTGTATCATGTGAAATTATTTTTACTTAAGCAACTTAACGGCTAGATATAAGATCCAATGTCCCTCGTTATCATGAAACTCTTCGTGTCTCGTCTGTGTTTCGATGAAGCGAAAGCTACTACAGCTGCCATCTTTATCGACGAAATTCTATTCGAGGACAGTTAGAATCGCGTAATTCTACCGCTAGATAACGTTCGCGGTCCAGCATCTTTTCCATGTTTTTCTTAGTTTTGTAATCGTATTTCGACGGTAATCGTTTTGAATTGTTTCGCGAAATTCTAATATACGAAAGATATCGTTGACCGCGTGCGTTTGCGTTGCTCTGTGCTCGAAATGAGAAACATGCAAGAATAGGAATTCCATTGCTTGTCTCGGAAATGTCAGAAATCTGCAACGTAAGTATCGTACAATGTGACATTTAAGGAGTTACATATTTATAAACATGTTTCGAACGTGACGCTCTTCGTTGTGTATACAATTTTCATATTCGGAACAAAATTACGGAATATCCGAGGAAACTGCATCGATATTCGAAAAATTGATTACGTTGGACAGTTTTCTATTCTTTTCATCGACTTATAATTTCTCTGTTACGCATTTTTGGTTAGGTTGACGATAAAAATCTCTCTTATCGTTTACGTCGAACAATTTAGTTTAGAATTGTCTGGTTATTCGTCGAATATTCAGAGTGCGTCGTGACGTACGAATAAGATTCAAACGTCCTACATGACACTACGTGACTCAGCGTGGACACTGTCATCGACAACGTTCCATTTCGAATTGTTCGATGCTTTGATCGATGTTTTTTCTTCGCTAGCGCGAAGAATCGTGGGAACAGCAAATTCATTTGGAAAGCAATGCTCTGGCATTTATTGCCGATACAACTGGCCGCGAGCATTTTCACGCTGTATTTCGCTAATATGTATCGCGTAACAACGCTTACGGAGGTTTCACTTTTCCCTTGGCCAACCAATTTCACCACGCGCCCTGTTTATTTTGTCGGCGACTATTACCAAGACGCTCGATGTATATGCAAATATCGTTGTTTTCGTAAATTGGTATTTGCATATAGTATCGCCGGTCCGATCGTACTCGTTACCAACACCAGGATACTACGGATTCGATGTTTTTCCGACAAACAAGGAAGCATAGATAAAATCCGAAAAGGTGAATCGGCTGGAATAATATTCGCAGAAATAAGGCAACACTTTTTATTAGGTTCTCGTTGTTCGCGATCGATGGAAAAGTTAATTCGAATTATTGCCAATACGAGAAGACTCGACGACTTTGGCATGTCAACGATATGGAACGAACGCAGCGATCCTGCGTATATTATAATTGGTAAACGAGACGAAGACCGTGCGTTTCGACGTACGAGGCGAAAAAGCGAAGGGAGTATGGCAATACTCCGTAGAAATAATCTTGGAGCGGGGATCTAAACGAGGAGAACCGAATTAGCGCGGAAGGATTCGTTCGGCAAGCGATAATTTGAAGTTAACCGACCCTATTGTCGGAGATTCGCTGACGCGTGCAACACTAGAAACCCGTGTCCGCGGACGCTTAACCAATTTCCGCTTGTTTTACCAAAATCGAGGTCGTGGAGCCGTTAAGCGTCAAGGATCACTTACGATCATCAACTCAAGATTCTACGTGCATGACTCATGGAACTCTTTTATCTCGACCACGGAGCGATTCCTTCCATATGCGTGGCTCTGTGCTCGGTTCGGCACGATTCGGCGTAACTCGACTCGTTTCGGCTCGGTTCGATTCGATTCGCCTCGGCTCGGCTCGACTCGGCTCAACTCGGCTGGGCGAATACACGCGCGCGCGGCGCGGCCTTAAATAATGCTCCATTGTTGAAATATTATCCCCGCCTTCTCCCTTCGTCTCTCGTCGCCTCTCGTCGTCCCTCGTCGTCCCTCGTCGTCCCTCGCCGTTCCTCGTCGCTCCTCGCGCCCTCTCGTCCCCTTCGATCGGGTTCACTTGGCTATCGTGACTTTTACGCCTACCAGGGAACAACGTTTAACATTTCGAAGCGCAGGAACGCCACCTTCGGCTCTCTTCGTTAGCTCGACGATAGACCGACCGAGAATCGAAGCCTGAACCATTAACTTCGCCACTCGGTAGCTACAAATCGTTTCGAGAACTCGATACGATTGCCGTTCGTTGTCTTGCTCGATGAAACGATCGTTCGCAAGATCGACGATTCCAAAGTCGGAAGGAAACCGAAACGTTTTCTCGATACGAGAGCCCCCCACTCCCTGACTGTTCTTCCGCTTTCGAAACTACGCGTATTCTCGGCATTCGGGGAACGAAGTTGAAACGTTGTTGGACTTCCCGGAGGATTAGGAGCCGCGGATAAGTACGCGATCGTTCGCGTCGCAAAACTGCCACCCGAGTAGATTCTTCCGTATGCCCCGCGCGTATCGAAACAATAGGGCGCAACATTAGCCGACTCGGCATTGTTTCAGCGGCACGTGCAATTAGTCAAGAAACTCTCTTTGTTCGTTCGAAGAACGATTCCTCTGAAATAGAAACTTTTATCCAGTCGAACGTGGCGCGGTTCGACCGACACTTCGCGCGCAACAACGTCGTTTCTTTTAATCGAACGTCGCATTTTTCATCGATTCTTCGATCCGTTGACCGATAACGACGAAGTTCGAGGTCGCGTTTCGGTTGGTCGATCGGAATTGGTTCTCGACAATTGCTTCGGATCGGTAACTTTCGTTTGCGTGTCCCGAAGAGCGAGAGAAACGTTGGACGATTTAGGCAATACCGTTTTCTTCATGGAAACGACACGGACGTTTCTTCGATGTTTGTTTCTACGCTGGAAGCGGCATATCGAATGTCCGAAATAAATTCGAATTCGACAAAGTCCATTTAATAAATCTTCGAATGGCTTGCTCGATGATTCGAAACTTGCCAGTTTCTATCTCACTTAATGTGAACGGTAAAGTTCGCGGAAGGATTTGCAAAAGAACCCGAGAGAAAGAGAGAGAGGGCGTAGTACGGCGGTGAGACAAAGCAGTTTAGCTATCGACATTCGATTACGGAAATCGAAGACGGTCGCGTTCGCATCGACGGAGTCGTTTCTCATGTAAGGATACGATTGCTCCGGTAATAAGCCGACGCGGTTGCGCATACTCGAGTCTCTCGATATGCTGCGAATCGCTGAAAATCATCGAAAATCACCGGGTATCGGCTCTCCTCCCCGAAGCGAGATTCTTCTCCCGAGGATCAAATTTGATTCGTTTCTCTTTCGCTGTCGAGGTCCAAAACCTTCTCCCATATTCTCGCCTGCGATTCTATCCGCCTCCGCTCCGAACCTTTGGTCGTTCGTCGAGCGAATAACGCGCCGGCGTCGGAAAAAATTCCGCCGCCTTTGGTATATTCATTTTCACTCTATTCGATCCACGCGCGAACTCTGCAGTTTTATATATGGCCACGACATATGCGATCGAATAATCGAGGGCCGAGCGAACGTTGCATAGAAGGGACCAACGAATCGCCAGAAATTGGGTAAGGGTCACGGAAAACGACAGAACTTTCCTACAGACCGAACGTAGTTGGCCACCGTGCGAGTAGATCTTCGATCCTTTCTCTCTCTCTCTCTTTCTCGATCGATCTACAGAAACGTTTTCCAGTGATACTTGCAACTTTTAATTGCCGGTTTCCACTCTGTAACCGGCCCGCTTATCGATGCGGTTTTCCGTTACCGTTCAAAGCACGACGGATAAGGATCGTTTGGCTCGCATTAAAATCATTCACGGGAGAGGGAACTCTGGTAGGAGTAGAATGGAACGGTTAAAAAGAAGAACAACGGCGAGAGCTTCGTTGAATCGTAGAGAGAGAAAGAGAGAGAGAGAGAGATATTGTTGTTAGGAGACGGGTGATAGCAACGATTCGTCGATACATCCGATAAACACGGTGGTACCATCATCGATTCGCTTAAAACAATTTTTGCGGGCAGTTTTAACATCCCGATGCGCTTAAAAGCCTCGGTGGTCGCAGTTTACCTTTCCCGAAAACGCCGTTAGACTTCTCGGGAAGCCATTTCCCTCGCTCTTCGTTCGTATCAAAGCCCATTAAAGCGGCCGTAAAACTTCGTTACAGACTAATTACTCTGCCCGTGGTTAAGCAAAGTAAGAAAGAGGAGAGAGAGCAGAGGGTAGAATCGCGCGAGAAATCTCTCGTTTCCTTTCAATATCACGTTTCATACGATATTTCACCCCGGAAATGAAATCGATCGCGATATTTTACCGTGCCCGCCTGTCGGTTCGCCCGCCCGTTCATCCGGCCGTCCGTCCCTTCGTTCGTCTTCCCTGTTCTTCTTAGGGATCCGATAAGATTTTTATCTACGGCCAGGTAAGTTTTTATGTGTAGGCAATTTTAGTATTTATTAAGATCTAGGAGGAGGGCTCCGTGGGTCAGTGGGTAGTCGATTGGCTACGACCCCAGAGGTCCCGGGTTGTTCGAATCCAGGTGCGGTCCCTCGTCTTTTTCTGCCATCCTACATATGGAAGCAAGAAACTCTGTTTTTGCGTAACGTTTTCGGGGCAGCTCCCACCGAGCAACGCTTCGCTACGACGGTTTTACTCGCTCAGCGTCGCTCTAGATCGTTGCGACGTACGTCGAAACTTCGGCAGCGTTGCCTCGACGGTATTTTCTGTCAAGGATCGTCGTGGCGGATTGATTTTCTGCCTCGGGAATCTCGGAAACCTCGGATCCGTGTTTCCACGAGTTTTCCATCTATCGAGGGCTCTACCGTACCACAATTTTCTCGGCGCGACTCGATTTCGACGAATCGACGGAGGCTCTTCCTTCGTTAGCCACCACTGGCCAGTGGAAAATGCGTTCGGTTCTCGAATCGCGCGACTCGCGCGGAGGAAACTGCATCGATCGTCGCGGCGCTGGTCACCCGAATCTTTTCAGGAAGAAATTTGTTCGACGAGATGCGACGGATAATTAAAGAGAAACGAGTTGCACCGGCGGTGTACGTCTCTTCCCGGATCGATCGTAAAAACAACGTACGGGGAGGGTGGCTCGGCAACGGAAACAGAGAAACGAGGGAAAAGGCGACGGACGAGGAGCCATTTGAAAAGCAAAACGCGCGATAAACCGCGCGAGGGTGGAACAACCCCTCGTCGTCGGCGAACCTTCCCTATCGACCGTACAGGGCGAATCCCTTGGCGATTCTTTTCTAATAAGATCGCCGAGACATCGATTTCCGCCTTCTTCCTCCGCCAGAATATCAACCTTCTGTTTCGAACGGTCTTCGGGCTTTCATCGGACCGTCGTAAATCAAGAGGCGCGCACTTTCTCTCTCTCTCTTTCCGTCTATCCATCTTTTTGCATTGTCGGAAATACTTCTCTTTCACGCTTGTATCCTGGATGTCATATTTGGACGGCAAATTTCAGTAGTCCAACTTGCTCTACTCTTCCGTGTCTTTTGAACGGTACGTTCGTGGTTGCTCGTAAATCGTCGGTACTCGATTCTATCGTTTCGCGATCTCCGATTCGCGTTCGCCGAAAGTAAACTACTGTAATCCACGTCGAAAGCTAGTCGTTGGATAATAGAATTTGAAAGGAACGATGGATCGCGAATCGCGACGCGTCGGCACGTCAGCGATGTCGCCGTCCGACAAATTGAGATCGGTCGCGTCGAAGCGATGCTCGAAGAAGTTTCGCGGCGACGACAGGGAACGGGGTGTAAGGCGAAGGCGTCGTTCCACGGTCGCACAGGGACCGAGAGCGGTCGGGGTGCGGGGAAAAGAGGGGAACGAAGTTTGCGACGAA
Source organism: Agapostemon virescens (assembly GCA_028453745.1). Lineage (NCBI taxonomy): Eukaryota > Metazoa > Arthropoda > Insecta > Hymenoptera > Halictidae > Agapostemon > Agapostemon virescens. The sequence goes on along the minus strand of CM052098.1, from coordinate 398,180 downwards.
GAAAAGGTAGAAAGAAACGAAGGCGACGACGTTACAGAAAATAATTGCGGACAATGGAAGGTTGGCGCGGCGCTGCGCGGTACGGCAGCGGTAGCGACAGCGACAACGGCAACGGCAGCGACAGCGGCATCGGCAGCACGAGGCATGGCACGGCGGTTTGTCAGTCGCATTGACACACATGTTACGTGCATCGCAGCGTGGCTGATGCGGTTTTCTGTGTGTCCCGTGTCGCGCACACGCGCGAGCACACGAGCAGGCCGGCACACCGACGCGACACGAACGCGACACGCGGCTGCACGGTTACGCGCACACCAGCGAGGCTGTGTAACATAATTTTCTGGTGTTTGCACGTGTCAGGGCTGCCGGCGTTGCACTCGCTCGCGCTACTTTGCCTCTACGCCTGGCAGCCGTGATATCGGCCTCTGCCGAACGTTGCGACGCTTCGCGCGAGTTCGACGAATCCGGCGACGCCTCGCTTTAAAATTAACAGACCCAACTCGGACCCGAATCTCCGTTGGCTGCTCGTTTCGCGACTCGAGGACCGATCGAATTAGGAAAAAGTCGAGATTCCTGGTCGTCGCGCGCGCTTTCTTCCGGTAACGTTACTCCGATCGTTCCAAGATGGAACTTTTTCATTCCTTTCGTGTCCCAAGCGAAAAGCAGGGTGGATGTCGCAAACGAGAGGATTCCTCTCTCTCTCTCTCTCTATCTATCTGTCTCTACCAAAGAACGAAGAGATCGGAGACCGCGAGCCTTTATATTCTACGCGAGAAACTCGGGGGGATGTTGGCTTTTGTCAGACACTCGATTCGAGTTGCATCGGCACCGGAATGGCAGTAATTATTGGTAGCAGACGTGACCAGACCCTTTTCTCTGCTTCTTCTTCGATCCCTCCGTCTCTCTTTCTCTCTCTCTCTCTCTCTCTCTCTCTTTCTCTGCCCCTCCCACTCTCGGCACTCTTTCTCTTTCCGGCCAGTTCGCTTCAACCTACGTATGACCTCGATAATAACAGTTATGAAACTTGGCCGCGACAGTGAAAGTGGCGTGTGTACAGGACGTTTCATAATCCAACGATGTCGCCGAGGAAGAGAGGCCGGGAAGAAAGGATATTCGATCGTTAAACACAGTTTCACCGAACGCGCGAGGGCAGCCTTGTGCGAAGCGACGGAGCAGGGACGGAAGGGAACGGCGACGAGAGAGAGGGAGAGGAGACCGGATCGACTCTTAGACCCGTTTCGTCGCACGAATCGGTCTCGCGGAGGCTGAATGGACTCGTCGAGCGGAATCGTTGCCGGAGCCTCGAATTCGTCCGATATTCCAACCATTCGAATCTCCGATTCGTTTTTCGAAACCAATTAAGACCGTACATTCGAATAGATGGTACGGCCGCGATTCTATTCGTTAACGAGTATCGACTCGTCGCGCGGGGAGGAACGACGGCGCAACGGAGCACGCCGAAGAAACGAAACGAACAACAAACGCCGACGCTTTGTTCTACGATTCGATTCTAGCAAAGTTCCGAGCGACCTCCGCCCACGAATTACAATCGAATTTCGTATTTCGTCTAATTTCGTGCGAGGGTAAAGCGATCGTATCGTGGTTGCGCAAAAGCGAGAGACGGAGAGTTTGCAATCGCATCGCGAGATCGCTTTCGAAGAACACCTTTTGGTTCCGAAAGATCGTTGCCGCGATCCGATCGCGCTTCGATCGACCCGCGGTAAGGACGGAACGATCGGCCCCCGCGTACGAGGACGGTGAATCGAGTGGTCAACGACGATGAGGAGGCGGCGGTGGTGAGAGGTAGGGAGGGTTAATAATCGTAACAAGATGGAACGCGATCGGTATTCGGTTAATCAATCGTAGCGGGCCAGGGCAGACCCGGACGAAGGAGCAGCCCGGAGGTCGTCGAGGCTGGGGTTCCTGTACGTGCATTGCGCAAGAGCGTTCACCCCGCTCAATACCGAACGACGACACACAACCGGCGGAGCGACCGCGAGCTCTCGACGAGGCTCCTCGTTGGACGGAGAACGACGACGAGAATACATGGGGCGAGAGACGGCGGGTGCTGCTGGCTCTTTGGCCTGGGGACGGAGGATGGTAGGAGGGTAAAAAGAGGGCGGGGAACGGAGGATAGGGGGTGGAACGATGTAGCCGAGCCAACCACCCCCAAAATGGGTTACCTACCTTTACCCACTCGTTGTACGATGAACCCCGCCTCTTTGACGGCGTTCCCCCTTGCGGACCTTTCGCGTTCACGGGAGAGAACGTTTCCAGAATTTCACCGATTTCTCCGGGTTCGCCGGATTCGCCGGGTTCCTCGGGTTCGCCCCGGGTTCGTCCCGGGTTCTCCGAGTTCGCTGACACTGGAAGGTTCGATCGCGTGCTACCGCGATTAGGGTATCGCGCCACGGTCGCGTACACGGCGCGCGGCGGCTTTACGCTGCCGGCGCCGTTGACGAGCAACAGATGTTGTCCTCCGAGCCTCCGGTCGTTCGATCGAACGCTTTCCGTAGACCCTCGGTCGCGATGCTCCGAGTCCGATAACGTTCGCGCAACGATAACCGAGCATTTTCGCTGTTCTTCCGAACGGCGATCGCCCGTCTCGTTCCTTCGGTTCTCCGTCTTCTCGAAGCGAAGGCGACGTCGTTTCATCGATGGGCGACGTTAGGACAGTGCTTCTAAAATTCAAATAGCTTCGCGCGCCCCTCTTCGATCGTTTCGCGCGCGGCAAACTTTCGCGCACAAATTTTCGGGTCATCGTATTCTTTTCATCGATCGTTTATCGAGTGATCGGCGTTCTCGGTCGCGCGACCGAGCAAATTCGGAGCCGACTCGAGGAATTTTAGTTCGCCGCGAACGAGTTTCCCGAAAATCGGTGGATGAAACGGCTATCGCGATTCCAAGCGGGCCGCGAGCGGGTTCTCGTTCAACGGAGCGTAACTCGTCGGAGACCGGCGCTGCGCTTGGCAATTCAGATTTTACGAAATTTTGCTGTTCGAGTTTCTCCGGTTTTCGCGAAACCGCGAGACGGTAGGCAGGCGGCAGACGGTTCGACTCGCTCGTTGCGGCCGAAAAGAACCGCAGATTTCGTTGAGCAACGTTAAATCGGTGGTTCCTAGCGAACGACGATTGGCATTTTACTCGACTGCCAGGGCGAAAGCGAGCGAACTCTCCCGGTCGCGTTGCAGCGTTGCGCCACGCTGCAGCGTTACGGAAAAAGGTTTAACCGACTTTCCAAGAGGTCGCGAACATCGGCTGCGAACCGTTCCGTCGATCCTCGTTCGTGTTCCAATAAGATTCCAGGCTCGACGCGGAGGCGCGACAATCTGCTTTCGCGACGATTGGTTGCTCTCGTTGATCTTCCGCTGCAATCTGCGGAATATCCGACGCGCGTTTCCAATCTTCCGCTGTTCCGTCTCGTGGAGCGTTTACTCGGCGCTTCGGCCCGTAATTGTGTGCCATCGAATCGCTCGCTAAGAGGACTCGACTCGCATCACGGTGGCATCGTTGCGCGTCGCGCCTCACGGTCTCGGCACCCTTTTCTTCTCTGTCGATCTTTCTCGTGCGACAGCTCCGATTCTAATAGAGTTTGGGGATTGGAAAGTAGAGTCGGCGCGTTCGATTCGACGTAACGTCGTCGTACGCCGCGCGGCCCTGCAACGCGAACGCCCCCCGGTCGATTCGTTTAGGCGACGAGAAGGTTTCTCGCGAACGAAGTCGGATAAAACCGAGTACAACAGCGCCTCGTATTTGGGTTATCATCCTCGCCGCTACCGCCACCGCAATCGCCACCGACACCGACACCGACACCGGCACCGGCCGCCGTTGCCGTCGAGGCTTTCCAGCTTTCTATGCTTATGCCAAGGATGTCCACATTACGAAGGATCCCCCACGCACGTTTAGCCTCGCATTAGGCCGGCTATTATGTTGCTCGCGAGAGTCTCTTGCGTATTCTTGCGCACACCGCGGACTTCTTTTTCTTTTTCTGCAGCGTTGCGAGTTCGGTACGTTTCGACGCTGTTAGTCGATTAAAAACGATCCGCTATACTAGATTCTCGTCTCGTCTCGTCTCGTCTCTTCTCGTCTCCCTCCTCCTCCCCGCTCTCTTTCATTCTCGTGGCTCGATAACTCTTATCGTTATCGCGCCAGACGCGAAATTTTACTCTGTGACGTTCGGTGGTTCCTTGGGTGGCAAGGATGTCGACGATCGAAGAGGTTCCTTAACACGTTCAGCGCCACGCCGAATTTCTGTGCCGTTCCGTTCAAGCCACGGTTAGCCGTCAGGCGGGCCTTGCCGGGCCGCTCGCCGATAGACGAATCAGAGTATAAACAGTCGAGTAACGTAATGCGCTTAACGTGTTACGCAGAACTCTCAAAATCTAGGCTAGTATATCAGGGGACTTCAGAAGCTACCTTCTATCAACCCCATTTTTCCCATTTTCGCGATTAGGACGCCCCGAAATTTCAAAGTCGCGCCACGGCTGCAATTCTTTTCCGATCGAGCTGAAATTTGGCATACACTCTGCCTACCCATCTAGAAACGTGTAGCCAAAATTACAAAAGAATCGGAGACCTAAAGATTTTTCACGATTTTAAGAAGGGGTATACCTTCAATATTTAGCGATTTCGTGGCAATATTTGTCAAATCTTTGAAGTCGTGCCCCGGCCAAACTATTAGAGCTATCGACATGAGACAAACGCGAAAATCTTCCTCAAACCTTCCTCTTTAAGAAGAGCTCCCACAATTTAGGTTAGCATTTCATGGAAATCCAGGGGGCTTCGTTTTATCAACCCCAATTTTTCTCATTTTCGCGACTGATCGCCCCGAGACTTCAAAGTCGCGCCACGGCTGCAATTCGATTCCGATCGACCTAAAAATTGGCATACATTCTGACAGAGCGTCTAGAAACGTGTACACAAAATTACAAAAGAATCGGAGACCTAAAGATTTTTCGCGATTTTAAGAAGGGGTATACCTTCAATATTTAGCGATTTTGTGGCAATATTTGGCAAATCTTTGAAGTCGTGCCCCGGCCAAACTATTAGAGCTATCGACATGAGACAAACGCGAAAATCTTCCTCAAACCTTCCTCTTTAAGAACAGCTCCCACAATTTAGGTTAGCTTTTCAGGGAAATCCAGGGGGCTTCGTTTTATCAACTCCAATTTTTCTCATTTTCGCGACTGATCGCCCCGAGACTTCAAAGTCGCGCCACGGCTGCAATTCGATTCCGATCGACCTAAAAATTGGCATACATTCTGACAGAGCGTCTAGAAACGTGTACACAAAATTACAAAAGAATCGGAGACCTAAAGATTTTTCGCGATTTTAAGAAGGGGTATACCTTCAATATTTAGCGATTTTGTGGCAATATTTGGCAAATCTTTGAAGTCATGCCCCGGCCAAACTATTAGAGCTATCGACATGAGACAAACGCGAAAATCTTCCCCAAATCTTCCTCTTGAACACGTTACGCGCCACGCCGAATTTCTGTGCCGTTC
>CM052098.1:345915-392669 GCA_028453745.1 Agapostemon virescens | reverse complement strand
CGTTCAAGCCACGGTTAGCCGTCAGGCGGGCTTTGCCGGGCCGCTCGCCGATAGACGAATCAGAGTATAAACAGTCGTGTAACGTAACGCGCGCCGCGATAGCAGAACGAAAAATCTGTCACCGGTCCGTAGGGATCGACGAGGCCTGAACGGAAAGTCCAGCGCCGGTCCCTAGGGACCGGCGTGGCGCTTAACGTGTTAACCCCTCGCCTCGCTCGATCATAAATTCCATGAAGAGAAAGTCAATTTATATCTATTACACGGCTATATTTTCTCCGACGGTCGAGCATCGATAAGAGAGAAATGAAATTTTCTATGTATCGCGATTCAAAGGGAACCGATGGAAAATGCGTACGCGTCGCGAGGCAAAAGGTCGAAAATCACCGCGGAGAAACGAAATCTCGTCGAAAGGAATACATGTTTTTTCGGTGACCGGAACGAAGACTCGAATTTCTACGTTTCCCTCGAGGGAATCCGCGATCATCGGCGAACGCGACGCGGTACGGAAGATAACGATTGCTCTTAATTAGTCGACGGCACGGATCGACGAGTTTTTCTCTGTTCCCCTCTCCCACGCCTCGAGGGCATTTTAATCGCGCTTCGCTCGTTATCGAGTTATCTCGGTGCAAAACGATCCGGTATCTGGCCGGGGTTTACGAGCCACTGCCACCGCGGATAACCTTAACGAAATCGAGCGGCTGAAAAATGAGCTCGAACGGTATTCGTCGGCGTACGAGGCGACGACGCCGGTCGTAAAATCATCGTGGTCTCGCATCGATTCTGTTCGGTGTTTTCGAACGATCGTCGACGAGCGCGTTCCGCTTCGACTCGCGGAAACGGGCGAATCGTTTCGCGTTCTTCGGGAAAGACCCGGAGAATCGGGATCGGTCTTCTCGGATCGCCTCGACCGGAATCTCTTCGGTCGCGTCTCTCTTCCGTCTCTGCTCTCCGGCGTTGAACTCGAGTCCAGAAAATTGGAGCAAACTCGTTGCTCGAGCTCCGACTCCGTTCTGGTCTATTCCCGTTAGCCGGGAACGAAAAAAAGGGAGCGTCCGGCGTCGAAGTTCGTTATTAGAGATCCGTCGGTATCGAGAAACGAGTCCGACCGTTTTAAAAATACGTACCCGTCTCGAACGTCGTCGCCCGTGCCTTCACCGCGGGACAAGGAAACTTCGGATGCGCGGGTTCCTCGCGGTTTCTCTACCGTCGCGTTGGCCGTCGACGAAACCGGGCGGCAATGTTTTCGGTTTTCGGCTGGTTCGAGGAAGGTCCAAAGAAACAAAGTACTTTTCGATCTTCGAGCGAGAAAACGAAAGAAAGCTCTCGCGGCTTGTCGCGGGATCGATGGGCGATTCGTCGCGGTCGTCGATCGGTCGACGGGGATCGACAGGGATCGTCGGATGAGCGAATGCTCGCAAAAAAAAACTTCCTACGGATCGACGAGCTATCTCTCGAACGGCCGTCGGGCGAACGCGCGCGCGCGCGCGACCAACGAGACCGACGATGGTTTATCTATGGATCCGTTTCGGAGCGGTCGCGGTTATTCTACTTATTCTCGGCTGTTTCTCGCCGGCTTTCCGTCTGTTCCACATTAGCCCGGCCGCGAATACTCGGTCGTACGATCGCGCGCGCGCGCGCTCAGGGTCTCTTCTCCGCGCTCCGCGAACCGAACACAGAAGAAATCGTGTCGATCTCGCGATCGCGATCCCGATCGGTCGGTCCGATTTCGTTCGCTCGATCCATCGGGTTCGACGGAACGTGGATCTTCTTCGGCGAACTTCGGCTTGCGCCACCGTTCTTTCGCTGAATCCACGACGACGCGTACGGACTATCGTTCGGTAACAACGGAAAGAAGACTACCGTACGGAGGGAAAGAATTCTTTGAACGATACGCGTGGTCGCGAAGCAACGAATCTTTGCGCTACGACGCGCACCGTTTTGTCCAGCGTCGCAGGGCGAGCGGACGTGGTAATAGAAACGTTAAGTTACAAACCGGGATATTCGCAAATGCAAAGAGAATACGCGTACGTAGCGGAGAAGATACGTCAGGTTGTACGGTTATCGGTTCCATTGAGATCGATCGAAGGTATCGCCGAGACGATCTCGACGTCGTTGCGTGGGCGTATACGAGGGTAGACGAGAGAGAAAGAGAGAGAGAAGGAAAAAGAATAAAAGCCAGAGGTGTCGGGCGCGTTATCGCGAAACGAAAAGCTCACCGGTGTTACACCGACAGAATTTGATGGAATTCGATATCAGCACCGCGCGTAACCTCGAAAACGGAGGCGTGCGTGTACGGCCAAGCCTGCGACGGCTAAGAGGGGAGCCACGTTACACATATTTGAGGTCAGGAGATATAAATAAATGCTAATATCAACAGGCGCTGGCCAGTTTGATATCCAAAGCCTCGTTTCGCGCCCGCCTTTTCTCTGCACCTCTGTCCGAGCATAGGTCGTCGCGCGATTCGGATAACGAGTCGACGAGGAACCGAGAAAACTGCTTCTTCCAGGATCCGGGGAACGAACAGGGAGAGGTCAGCCTCGCCCGCGTCTCCGTTCCTCGGCCGACAATTCGATCCGATCCGATCCAATCCGATCGCGATGCGCTTGTTCGATGCGCGTATCGAGCACGCGCGCGTGCATCCATTCGTCTCTCGCGATGCTTGCCATCCCGAGTTTCTTCGATTTATCGACCGTTCGAGTGCCCACGGACTTTTGTAAAAATACACCGTACGAGAATGCGCTCGTAGGCGCACGGTATCCGAGGCAGGGTAGTTCGTCCGGTACGTTTGATATTTTCAATCGCTGTCGGGCGCATCGAGTCGACGAGTTCGTTCGGAAGCTGCGATGCGTCGTCCGAGAGAGAAGAGATAGAAAAAGGAAGGGCAAAAAGATGCAGCGAGTGGGGGGAGATAAAGATTGAAGGGGCGGGAAGGGACTGGAAATAGCGAAAAGAGAAGCAACGAAGGAAAGAAGGAAGGAAGGGAGCGCACGAGCGGATAGATAAAACTCGATTCCTCCGAAAAAGCATCGACTCTGGCCCGTTGGACGGGAGCAGAGACGATAACCCCACCGTCGTACGTTCCATCCGCGATACCTGCGATACCCGCGATACCCGCGATACCCGCGATACCCGCGATACCCGCGATACCTACGATGTCGGTCGTGCGTATTCAAAGCCCACATGCCCAGTCGGCAGAGAATTACATACACGCTCGGGGCTAGGTATGTGCGACGACTTATCTACGTAACCTACTCTACTTGTAACTGTTTGCGAGAACACTTCCTCGTTACACGTGGAACGCGCCACAACCTACCGTTTCCTATCGATCGGTCGCGGCGGTGTCTCGTCCGCTTCGACGATCTCTCCTAAACGCTTCTTCCTCTCTCCCCGTGTTTCTTTTTCGTCGAACGGTCGAATCGATCGAACAACAGAAGCTTTCCAGTCCAATTTTTAGGGTCACGGACACGACAACGCGTTGCTTCACCGTCGCCACAACGTATCGCTCTCTCCTCTCCTCTCCTCTCCTCTCCTCTCCTCTCCTCTCTCGTTCGCTCTCGTTCGTTCTCGCTCGTTCCGTGCTCTGCTCGATACGCTCCGCTCGGCGGATTCGTTCGATTCGTCGATCGTCGGTTCCAGTCGAATACGATATCGTCGTTGGCCGGCTCGTGGCCCGCGGCTCGCAGCCGCACCGTTCCATTTACCTTGATCGAGCGTCGCCGCGAGTACCTCGGTACATTTTCCTGACATCGGACAACACGAATTTCTTGTCCGCTGCGCTATAAATTCACCCGGACGCGCGACTCGCGTCGAACGAACGAACGAGTCGATGCCGTCGCGCGGCGTTTCGAACGCGGCAACGACGACGCGGTTGCTCCGTCGCGGCGTCGAACGAAAACCGAGGAAACGAACCTGTTCGAAACCGTTATTTCCGCGACTGCTCTCGCTTCGATGAAAAAGGGCGATTCGTTGGATCGCGGAGGACGGAGAGGGGAGCGAACGATGGGAATCGACGCAACGATCGGACGCACGATCCGCGCGTCAACGTATCCGCTTGTACGCGCGTGCCTCGTAACCTTGCACGGTTCGTACATCGTTCGATCCGATCGATCCGTTGTTTCGTCCCTGACCCGAGCATCGCGTCCGAGTCTACTTCTACGCGAATTCGAGTTCCAATTAGCGCATTCGCGCGTTCCACTTGTCGCGAATCTCGCGATTAACAGGGGGGACGGAGCCCTCGGATCGCTCTCGATCTCAAAAAATCGCGATAGTCGTCGAATCGCGCACAGACTTTCGTCGCGTTCGATTTCCTCGAGGTTGCGCTCTCGTTTCGCGCAACCGGTGGTTCGCGGGCGAATGGGCGATCGAACGATCGTCTCGATTCGTCCCCAGCTTCGGCGCAACGACGATCCTTCCAACAGGAATACCGATCTCCGTTCGACCTTTTTTAACCCTTAACGGTAGGGAAGTATTTCAAGTTTACTTCCCACCAGGTCCAGCTATTTTTCATACGGAGAGAAGGTGTAAAACATTTTTAAATCAAGTATAGAAAAAGAAATATTTTTATTATAGTGAAAATTTATTAACCCTTTGCACTCGAATGACGCCTCTAAAGCGACACTAAAGCTTGCCATACTATTATTTAAACAATTCTTACATCGCTAGGTTTGCAGTTGCGAAATCGAGAAAAATGTTCAAGTTCTGAGTACGAGTCATAGTAATTAATTTCGTATGAACGAAAGGAAACGGACTATCTACAGTGGAGCTATTATAGATAAAAATATTGTTTCGATTTTGGGGTGGAATTGCTTCGAGTGCAAAGGGTTAATATATATAGAGGATAATAATAATAACAATATGATTCTTTTTTTATGATTGGACCGAGTAAGTAAAAGTGCAATGTCGCTTATATGGCGACATTGGTCCGTTAAGAGTTAATTTTATCCGGCGTTTCTTCGGATCGGCGGGGAACGCCGGTGTCCACAAACTTTCGGGGATACGAAGCAAAGAAATTTCGAGCGATCGAAGCGAACGATTTCCACGAGCACGCCGACTCGGCCAACGATAACCTCTTTCGACGCCCATCGAATCCTGTCACCGTGGTATTTCTAATCGGACGAACTAGATTTCGCGCGTTCCGTTGGCCTCCCGATGCGTTGGTTCGCGCGCACCGCGTAACCCCGTTCACCGGTGAAACACTCGGATGATATCGCGTCGCGGCGACACCGTGAATTATCGTTCCGGAACGCGCCGCTTTCCGAGTCCATCGAAAACAAGTCTACTTTTCAGACTTTTCGTTCGCGCCTAGGTTTTCCTCGAAGAAGTTTCCGCGAGTCGGTGCACTCGCGAACCTTGAACGGACTGGGCTGCACCGCGCGGGGCGGGGTCTTTGTTCGTCTGTGTTGGTCGACGACCTGGAATCGCGAAGAACGGTGTTCGAATCGTTCGAGACTAGGTTTCGACGAGGTTTCAACGAGGTTTCGGGGATGATTCGATGCTTTCGCGACAGCGTCGGGGTTTGTAGCCGCGTCGGTATCGAACGCCGTACGCGATCCGTCGCGCATCGGTTTTCCCGACCAGCACGATTCTCGATACCGATGGAGCGATCGTTCGAACGGGTTCGCATCGCGTTCTCGGAACGATCGCTCGCAACGCGCGGTAAGTTCCCGACGACCGTCGTATACCGGATCAGAAGTAAACAAACGTTGTTGACTTTGAGACAAATAAAACCCCGGTTCGTCGCCGCATCTCCATAATCGTAACTCCGATCGCGAATAAGAGAAACACGCGCAAAGACGCGGTAAAAAGAGTTAAACTGCTCGTCGATCGTCGAGTCAACGCCATCTCGGTTTCGTTGAGAAATCAACGAAGCTTCGCTCGTCGTTCTCGTACCGTCGCGTCAACCGATGCGCCGAGCGATCTTCGGCGACGACGATGTCCGTCTTGCGCGAACTCGCGCGTCGCGTCGCCTCTAGCTCCCGACGAAGAGAAAAGCGCGCGATACCGTTATCCTTGCGCGCAGCGCTGCGCCGTTGTCCGCGTACTTTCGGGCTTCCGAAACCTCGCCGGTCGCGTCCGAACCCGGGCTAACTTTCGGGAACGGGTTTAGGACGTCGAAGGGGCGAAGAAGAAGCCAGCGCGCCGAATCGGAGAAAACGATTCGCGCGTCGGCTCGCGACGATAGGCGTAAAGTCGATCGGATCGACTGCTCGATCGCTCGTCGATTGCTCGCGAACCGTTCCCGTCGGAACCGGAATGGCCCACCGCCTATTCCGCGTTCCCTAAGCGCGAACGCCGCGAAACGCGGGTGGGGACACGGAGAAACGAGCAAACCGGCAAACGAGCGCGCTATCTTCGTTCCATTTCGTTCCGTTTCGTTCCCTTCCGTTCTGTTCTCTTCTGTTCCATCCTGTCCCGTCCCGTCCCTCCCACGGAGAGACGTTGCTCTCGATAGAACGAGAACGCAGGTGACGGGTCACCGGCAGGCTATTTACCTACTTTAACCTACCTCGCACCTACTTCATCCGTTGACCTAAACCGGCGCTGCCTTTCCTCGTCCCCGTATTCTTTTCGTTGTTCGCGATTCTTCGTCGGACGCTGCCAAATTTCGTCGAACCGACGCGATTCGAAGGAGTCTCATCGGTTGCAAGCTGCTTGCCGTTCTTCGCGATTCGATGCGTAAAATCGGGAGTAAACGGCAATTTATAATCGGCAAAGGCGAAAAATAAACTGCGATCGCTTAGGGAGAATACGAAGGTACGGCCGCGTTGACGTTCGATCTCCGGAGGAGGCGATAGGGGGATGAGGTAACCGGCGAACCGAAGGGGAGCGGAGAGGAGCGGAGAGGAGAGGAGAGGAGAGGAGCGAAAAGAAGAGCCGGGTTCGATCGCGAGCACGGAGAATCGGGCGGGCGCGAAGAGTAACGTAATCGACGGTGTCCCTCTCTCGTTCGCGTATCTTTTCGAAGACGAGGCTCGATGTCCTACATTCGCGGCACGAGGAGGCTCTCCCACCGTGTCCGGTCGCCCCTCTTTGCCACCGGTTTCTGGCCCTGGTTATATTTAGTCGATATTTCATCCGTTTCACGCCGAAGCCGGTTAAAGCCGATCGTTGCGCCAGGTCGAGGCGCCCGCGATCTCGAACGGGCGGACGAGTTTTTCGATACGAACGACTCTCTCGCCCCATCGAAAGAAACTCGCCGACCCGCGATCCACGATCCACGATCCACGACCGTACGCGGTCTCCCGTCCCGACGAATCGCGGCGCGAAGCTTCGGTTCTTTCTTCCGCTCCGCGATCGACCTTTGACCCGTCGATCGCCGTCTCGTAGGACGGTTCGTCGGATCACGCTCGGCGGACGCTAGGGAACAGGGAAAACGATTTCCAAATTTTTCAGTCGAGGCGTTCGTTTTACTTTTATCGGAACGACCGCGCGTCGTTTGTCCTAGTCTCCGCGAAGATGCGCGCATCGAGGAACAACGTTCTCTCGCGCGAACGTTCGTTTCGCAACGCTCGGAAAAGAAACTCGACGGCGACCTCCCTTCGAGTTTCGAGCGCGTCCAATCGTCCTCGTTTCGACCGATCGAACGTTATCGTTTTCGACGAACGTTCTCGCGTTCCACGAACGTATTCGAATCGGAGCGACGGGAACCGCCGGCGAAGAGAATCGACGAGTCGTTGTTCGCGATGGACGGTTCGACGTTCGACCCCGAGCGACGTCGTCTTCCGCAGCAATTTCTGCGGTCGCGGTCTCCTTGCCCCGAGAAAGTTTCCGCATCCTTTTTTCTTTTCGTTCTTCCGCGTCCCTCTCTCGCCGCCCCCGCCTTTTCAACGACCGCGCTGAAACGAGAAGCGAACGATACGAGGTAGACGTTGCGCGCCTACTATGGAACGATACCGCGTTTCTTCCAATTATTCCGATTTCTCTTTTGTCTCGGGTCGCCGGTATATCGCCTGCGGTTCGAAGTTTGGAGCACTCGTATCTTTCTCTCTCTCTCCCTCCCTCCCTCTCCCTCTCTCCGTGTCTCTATCCCTCCACGGCATTTCCCCTATTTCGCTTTCACCCGTGGAAAACACTTTCGCCTAGGAGGCCTAGTTCGAAGGGAACGCTCGCTTTTCCTGCGCGTTTTCGCGTCGGCCCTCCTTTCCACGCGGTACGTCTCGAACGCGACCCGAACCAAAGGATCTTCCGATCGATTTCACCAACTACGATATTCGCGAATCGATGTCGTCGTCCGTCCAGCGGTACGACGCTCGCAACGGACGGACATCGTCGTCGATTTCATCGAAAAATGCAAATGCGTCGCCGCCGGTTCGACGTTGTTCGGTCGTTGCGCCGCTGAACGGACGCCGACCTTTGTTTTACCGCGTTTATGCTCGACGGACCACGACCCTAGAGACAGCCTGTATCGAATAGGAAAACGAACGAGCAGCGAAAGAGAAGCCGACGCATCGTCGACGAGCAACGGTGTCGCGCGACAAGTCGATCGCGATTGATCGGCGAAAAGAGGAACGACGGTCGTATCGCGTCGATGCACCGGGAGGGCGGAAGGCGGGGCGAAGGCCCTTCAATCGTCGACGGCGATTCCCCGAGAACCGGTTCGATGGGAGAAAACAGCGGAAACGGAGATATCGCTGCTGGCGCGTCGTGGATCGTCCATCGCGCGTCGAGGTGCGAACGTTCGCGCTTTTCTCGTCCGATGGAACCGGAGGAGCGGAAACGTCGCGATAACCGGAGGAAGCGCGTCGAACAGATGAACGGGACTCGAAGCATCCCGGGGGAGCCTCGCTCGTATCTCGAAGTCGGCGAATTAAAGGAAAGGTCGAGGGTGCCTACCGATGGAAGCGCACCGATCGCTGCCGGTAAATCCGTTCTCCGATTCAACGTCGCGAGAAGATCGACGTTTCGTCCAGCCTAGAAGAAACGAGAAAGCGCGAGAGACGCTGCAAAGTCGCGCGTCGATCCCGTTCCCGAAAACAACGCGAGCGGACGAATTCTGGTCGAACTCGTTTCTCGCGCACCGCGAATCGAGAATCGAGAATCGAGAAACGTTCGACGAGCGACGGGGTCGTACGGACGTTCTCGCCGCGAGACTCGCGAGACTCGCGAGAGCGCGAACGACGAACGACGAACGTCGCGGGGCCGAGCGTGGGCCACCGCGCGTTGCCCTGTCTCCGGCGAGATCGGAAGCGGTAAAGTCGCGCCCACTCGGGACACGAACGGAGCCGAAGAATAGTTTCCTTTCCAGCGCCACAGCGAATCGCGAGGTAATTTCACTGGCGTCGCAAGCTCGTCGCATCTTACCGCGCAGGACTTCTCGAGTTCCGAGCTCCTTCGCGCCTCGAGATACGATACTCCCAAAGTAAATCTTCGTTGCTCGGTTCGATACCTCGCTCGGCGACTTTGATTCCTCCACAAAAGTCGAGACGCGTAAATTTGTGGGCCGATCTCGGATCGAAAGATCTTGGACGCTGTATTCGACGATCGCGGCGACGACGACGACGGCGAAGGCAACAGCGACGGCGACAACGACGGTAACCACGACGTCGACGACGAGTCAGACGTGCCGAGGCTATGACCGCGTTTCTCGGTGGGCTAAGTGGCACGCGCCTACCTGCCCTCTCTCGCCTCGTTCGTTGCCTCCTCCATTCTCGCCTTTCGTGCGTCTCCCCTCCTTCGATCCGCCACCTCCCGATCAAATAGGCCGCACTCGATACCTTGTCGTCGACGGTTCTCCGTTTCCGTGGATCTCGCGCGAGACTGTCGCCGCCTTTTTTCCCTCCACATCCTCCGTCGCCTCTACCTCCGCCTGGTTCACCTCCTCTGGCTCTGCCGTTGCGCCTCTTCCCGATGATCCGTCGACCAACTCCGTTGCGTACACGCGCTCGCGGACTGGCGCGCGACGCTTAGGCGTAGCCCGGCCTGGTTTGGCCCGGCTTGGCCCGACTTGGCCCGACTTGGCCCGCCGTTTCTTCGCTTTCCCTGGTTCGCATCCCCGGAAGTTCGATCGCTCGTGCGCGCGTCCTTAACGACGCTTCCTGCGCGACGACGCCCGGCTTCGCGCGCTCCACGAGTCTCCTTCGAGACGGCTTCGTTCTTCGACCCTCTCGCGTCTGCCACGCTCCAACTTTCATTTTTAAAGCTGCTCCGCTAACCGTGTCCGTTCGAATCTTCGACGATCCGCCGTTGGAAAACGAGGCAAACGAGAACGATGCGCCGGGGATCCGGCCGAATCGCGATTAAATCGTTTTCGCGAGCAAAGAAAACGCACTGTCTCGCCGATACGGTGGAAATGCGGAGAGAGAGAGAGAGAAAGACAGACTGTCCTTTAATTTTCGCGAGCCGATAACGAAAGCGAAGCGTTTTCGTGGCGTGCATTGATTTACGAGCGATCTTGAAGCGCGCCGTTCGGAAACAGGGTCGCGCATCGCTCGAGAAACTCGTCGCGTCTCTTTCTCTCGCTTCCCGTTTGTTTTTCTTGTTCCACCGCGCAGCATCCTATCCGTCCAACGTTTCGCTCGAGCTTTCCTCTCCTCCGATGTTTTCGGTCGCGACCGTTGTCAGGATTTTCCGTTACCCTCGTTCGAAGTTCCTCGGCCGCGTCGCGCCCGCGTGGAGCGTATTTCGTATCGTGGCCGAATCGATGGCAGAAATACAAAGAATATTCTATTAAATTCGATCTCGACTTTTCAGAGGTTCCACGTTCAAACGTTGCCACGGCGAACAGAGGCAAGTTCGCGCGAACGGGGCTGTATCGTACCGCGTTTTCGAGTAGGTTTCCTATCGAAAGTATAGCTAGGTAGAAGCGAGCACCGAGTCCCTCGCAACTCGGGCGTTCGCTCGGCTGCTCGCTCCGACACCGTTCACCCGGATCCCGAAGAATCGTTCGCGCGACATTTTCACCGGGAATCCGGGCAGCTTGCGCATCGATTTTCGTGTTCCGCGAATCAGGGGAGGAGCTCCGATCGTTGCCGAACCCTCTCGCAACGTCGCTCGAATCTGAACGCGAACGAAGGGTGCGCCCGCGGATTCTTTCGACGCGTTCCCGACGTCGGCGAAAGAGGCCGAGACCGAGAACGCGAATCGATCTTCGTTGCACCGAGCGAAGGTTCGGTTATTTCGGTTATTTCGGTTATGTCTGTTATTTCGGTACTCGATGGAAACCGGTAACGTTTCAACGGCAAACGGAACGATCGCGAAACTAGGTCTCTTATTCTTCTTCTTCTTCTCCTTCTCCCGACGTATAGATTCCCGATCGTTTTAGCCTGCCAACGAATCCTGTATCGGTGCGTTTATTTCCCTAGTAGGAGTCGCACCGATGGGAACGCTTCGCTCAAAGTTCGACGGTTCGTCTCGTCGTTCTCGAATTTTGCCTATCGGCTCGATCGATCCGATCGGCCGTGACCCCCGTCTCTCGGTTTTTCGTTTAACGCTCTCTCTCTAACTCTGTTTGCCCGCCTACGCGTACCCGTCTCCGTTGCTCCTGCTCCGGTGTTCTCACTCGGTCGAAGCCGAGATTCGCGTAATCCATTTCTCTCGTGAAAACGCGACGTTCCACGGCCGAAGGGGGGAACGCTCTTAGAAAGCCGACTCGCGGCGACCGGTGTAATCCTATATTGCCGACACGGTTCGGGTTAGCCGACGTTCTAACGCAAGTAGGCGAGCGCGGCTAACCGGCCGAGAGAACTAGGCGAAATTAGAATGTTTGCTCGATCGCGCATTACGAGCGGGGCGCGCCTCGACGAAACTCCTCCGCATCGAGACCAGAAGAGTCCGTTTCGACCGGCAGACCGCGCGTCTCGCGGCGTCTTCGAGACGACCAACCTTCGACCCTTGCCTCGACGGCCGGCGACTCGATCGTTCGGACGAGTCGATTCTACGAGGAAAAACGACGTTCGACGATAGGACGATTCGCCGCAGCATGTTTTCGGTCGGCGAATCCGTGACCTCGTCGTTAAAAAATCAAAACGATGGAAAGTAGGGTCCGCGAGTATATTAGTATTTTTTTCTACTGCGCTCGCAAACGGTTTCGCTTTTGGGTCACCTTCGCGGCAAGTTCGTTCGGATTTCGTCGTTTCTAGCGGCGGCTTCGGGTCCTTTCGCTCTCTCGATACGTTCGATGCTCGTCGGTGTTCGGCTTCCTGCGCCGTTGCTCCGTAATCTTGGGTATTTTCGCGAAAGATACACGGATTCGTACAGCGATCTCGAAACTTTCACGCGTTTCCACCGCCCTAGAGAAAGCGTTCGATTCCTCCGGGATTTTTGCCCGACTACTCGATCTTTCGAAAGAGCGATCGTTTGTTCGCGCGAACGTTCTCCGCGGGTATCGCGCTCTCGAAACCTTCGAAACCTACAAAGGCACGATCGCTGCGATCTTTGCGAAACGTCCGAAGGCCTATCGAGCTCCGTTCGTCGAGACGGTTGCGACGCCATCGAAGAAATATCCTTTTAGAAAGTCCCGGCCCTTGCATCGCGCGATTCGAATAAATCACCGTTGTCTCGACGGTCTACTCGCCCGCGGACTATTCGCGAAAAATTCGAACGCTGCTCGCCGCAGCATCCGTCTCGCGACCGAGCGCCTCCCGATTCGAGACGATCTCCGATTTCCCTCGTTCTCGTTCCTTTTCACCCGTTTTCACCCGTTTTCCCCGTTTCCCCGATGCCTGCGCAATATCGGAGGCGATCGATCGCGCGTTCGACGAGATTCGTCGACGCGTCCCACGCTTCTCCGACGAGTGGGCATTCGGTACTGGATCGCCGTTGCCATGCCGATCGGTCAACCGTGATGGACGGTTCGATTGAAAAATTATACTCGCAGATCTTGCAAACCGTTGGCGCGATCTCGGATAATTAAATATCGTCGAACGATTTTTCCGGCGATAATCTCGAACGATTTCGCAACGTCGTTCTCGTTTTCGAATTCGCGACAGCGTTCCGCAGCCACCGCTGCTGCCGTTCGATCTCGGATGGAAAGCGCGCGTCGCGAGGTCGAACCGAATTTAACTCGGTGAACCTAGACGCGGATCAATTTTTCACCGCGACCCTGGAGAAGCTGCTCTCGCCGGTGCATGCCGCGGGGTGTTAAATGCCAACCGTTCTCCCGGAGGCAACATCCC
Source organism: Agapostemon virescens (assembly GCA_028453745.1). Lineage (NCBI taxonomy): Eukaryota > Metazoa > Arthropoda > Insecta > Hymenoptera > Halictidae > Agapostemon > Agapostemon virescens. The sequence goes on along the minus strand of CM052098.1, from coordinate 379,557 downwards.
GCTCGGCTTCTTCCGTTGCGAAACGTCGTCGTCGACGAACCCGTCGCCGACGTGCCGCGACCAATCGGCCCGGTAAATTTCATCGAAACGGTGAAACACGGTTTGTACGCGACAGAGGAGAAATTATTGCGATGGGAGGAACGATTCGTCGCGACGGTAACTATCGTTGCCGTTCCGTGAAAGTACCCGCATTCTACTTTCGATCGACGCTCGGTTCGCTCGGTTCGCTCGGTTCGCCAAATTTCTTTGAACGCGACGAACCGGAGCGCTACCGTTACCGATCGTCGACGATCAACCAGCGCGCAAAGAAAGAACAAAGTATTTGAAAAAACGGGGAAATAAAGGGGACACGAGTACGGGCACACGCGCGAGCGAAACGGAGAACGGGGCACGGGGAACGGCTATGGCGGCGATTATCCGGGCAGATCGCGGAGGCTCGTACAAAAGGCTCGTTGCGACGAAACAGGACTCGGTCTCGGTCCACTTATCGCCTGGCGGAGTCACAGACACACTCTGTTCGCGATTTGGAGCACGCGTGGAGGCGAGCCGAGAGCCGGGGGACTGGGAACTGGGAGCTGCCGGCTGTTTGCTGCTTGCTGGCTGCTGGCCGCTGGAGTTAGAACCAGCCAGCGAGAGAGGAGCTTCGTCGAGCGGACAAACGCCTGGAAATCGTTTCGTTCGGACGCCCCTCGATCGCGTTCGATTCGGATTATCGGCTCGTTGGTAGACGTTGGTCGATCGGAGTCGCGACAGGACGATGGACGTATTCGTTCGTTGCGCCATCGTTGCGCAACGACGCTCGACGCGGCGCGAGTTTGTCCTTTCTTCCGATCGGGCTGACCTCCGTTCGAGGAAACTTTAGGGTTCGCCCTCTGCCGTGCGCAGAGTACGGTCGAAACTTGGAAAGGTCGCAACGTCGAAACCGAACGAGCACGAGTCGGTCGGACGAAATTCGTCCGTTCGATCGCTCGATTTATCCGAAAAACTTCGCGAACTCGATTTTCGACCGGCTCCGAAAATGTAGAACAGCTTCGCGCGCAACAATGCGATTCCACGATCACGTACCGGTTTGCCAAGAAACGTTGTCGCGGTTTGCGTCACGATTCGATGTCGAAACGCGCGTAATCGCCTCGCGTTTTCTCCGTCTTTCTCCGTTTTTCTCTGTTCCCGCGTACGCGGTTTTCATCGATCGCGCTCGATTCCTAATCTCGCGAATCGGGACCACGGAAATTGCAACGAGACGAAGATTTCGTCCACGGTCGCGCCGATGAACGAGAAGACGCGTCGAACCGCGTTTCGTCCAGCGATTCGTGTATTTTTCGTTTTCGCTGGTTCGCCGGTTCCCCGTTTCGGTTCGTTTAGTTTTGTTTCTCCGTCCTCCCGCTTTCCTCCGCGTCTCGGCGACGAGTAATTACGTTCTCGCACGAACGACCTATTTAATTCGACGAAACGAGCCATCGACGAGCTTATTTAGCCGAACGACAACGACGAGGTCGCGCGACACAACGGACCACGCCTACGCGGGCACGCGCGTTCGCGCGAATTACGCCTACGCGTGGACAAGCGGCGATACGTGTACGCGGACCGGGCATCGGCGACGCGCGATTCTACGATTAATTTAATTTTATGGCTGGTCGATCTCTCTCCAACTACGAACCGACGCGTTCGACGCCGGATCCGTTCGCGCTTCCAACTCCGAACGGATGCTTTTCGATCTTCTTTCCGTCGAAAAACGTTGCAAACCACCGAAAAAGTTCCTAGGACGGCGAACGGCGGTCGTGGTCGGACGACGACTATGTTCGAACGCGACAACGACTCGCGGATCGATCGCGAGCGACGCGAGAAGCCGTCTCCGTACGTTCGAAAGCCATGGGAAAGATCCGGAAGATAGGAAAATGGGTTAGGAATATCAAAAAAGGCAACACAAAGCGATTTTGCTTCGCGATAATGCACCATCGCGCACAGCAAAACCGGTCAAGGAAACGATCGAGGCGTTTAGTTGGGAAATACTTTCGCATGCGGCTTACTCACCGGACTCGGCTCCATCCGATTATTACTTATTTGCATCGATGGGACGCGCGTTTGCCGACCGGCGCTTCGCGTCTTACGAAAATGTACGAAAACGGCCCCACGACCGGTTTGCCTCGAAAGAGGAACGGTTGTTTTTCGCGCGACGTCCACGAATCGTCGAAGACACGGGGAAAAGGTGTAGCGACCTATGGGCGGTACTTCGAGTACGATATTTTGTATAATTTTTCTATAGAAAAATTCCGGTTTCGTATTTACATATCTGGTAAACTCTCCAAGAACACGATTACGTTTAACGTCTCGTTTCGTCGCGTCTCGAGACGCCGCGTTTGGCATCGAATCGGAGACGGAAGAAACGCCGTGCCGTACCGACACGGAGAGCGATCGGCGGGTCGCCGATTCGAAGGAAAACGAGCAACGTTCTTCGGACGGCGAACACGCTGTCCGATAACGATCGATGCTCGTTAAAATCTCGGCGACGAGCTACGGGAGACGCGTCTGCCAGGTCCGGGTTGGGAGAGGAGCGCATTTAGGACGACCGACGTTTCTCTGGTTAAACGTCTCGGTCGACCTTGACCTATGCAATACAGATCGGAACACCGAGAGCCGAGAGAGAAAGAGAGACGACGATGAGAGCGGAGAGCCGAGGAAAATTGGGTTGCCTACTCTCGACTCTCGACCTTTTTTCGTGGCCCTCCTACTCCGCGCCCCTTCGCTAGCAATTCTCCTCCTCCAACTCCTCTTGCTCCTCGTCGCGTCGTCGTCGTCGTCGTCGTTGTCGTAGTCGTCGTAGTCGTCGTCGTCCTCCTCCTTCTCCTCCTCCTGCTCCTCCACCTCCACCTCCTCCTCCTTCTCCCGATACTCCTCGTCCAGGGGCCGTGCTACTCCGCTGCTGGCGTTGCTGCCGTCGCTGCTCCTGACTCCGTGCTCCTCTTTCTCTCGTTTTCTCGTCGAGGTGCGATGCAGGGGCTCGTAAGGAGAACGGAAAGCAAAGCGGAGCAGCGTGTTTATGTAGGTAGGTAGGTTGCGCGCCGAGCAGCTCCCCGCGGAACGTCTCCCGTCCACCGACGAGTTCGCTTCGGCTCCTCGAGCACGCGATTCCGATTCCGACGAAAAATTTCGCGCGCGAACGAGATCGTCCCGCGGAAAATTCGTCGCCGCGGCCTCGAGCTGCCTTTCTCGCTCTCCTCGCGAGCAACGTCGACGCGGGAGAACGCGAAATCGACGTTCCTTCTTCGATGCGACCGAAAAACTGCCTCGAACCGAGCACAGATCAAAGAATCGTCTTCTCCGCTCGACGGATCTCTGGTCGAACGAAAACGAATCGAATCGGTGGTCGATCGATCGAACGGCTTTCGAGTTCCGCTGCGCGCCGATTTGAGAAAAGTGGTTTCAGGAGAGATCGCGTTACTTTCCACCGTTACTTCAGTTTCGAGTGGGTGCTTCCAAGAGCGAACCGTGGGAATCGATGAATTCGTTGCGCAAAACGACGCGCGATGTCCGACCACGATCGAGCCGACGATCGTCGACGTTTCTTTTCCGTTGAAAGCTCTTCGAAGTATCCCGGATGATCCGGATCGGGCGACGACGATGACGCTGGCCCTCGTGGCCCCGGTGCAAGAGCTCGCCAAAGGAAAGAAAATCGTCGCGGTAGTCCGCGGTGTAACAAAGATCGCCGCGAAACCCATCGGCGTTCGATTCGACGCGAACGAACGTTTGGGGAGAACGTTCCCATGGTAAACTGGCCCGTTTCGCGTATACCGTGCACAATGCGACCCGGTGCGAGTAGGTGCCTGCTTTTTCACCGGCGCGCAACGAGAACGTCTAGCCGACCGGATACGAAACGAGAACCGACTCCGCGTCCAAAGAGAACCGATCCCATCGCGAACGACGGATCAACGGGTTTCGACTCGGAAACGTAAATTAGGTTGTTAATTTTTTGGACGAATACGCGTTCGCTCGTCGAAGGCCTCGACGTTCGCTTAGCTTTCGAGACGGTCATAAAAATCGGCGACTCGCGTATTCGTCGAGCGATCTCGGTCGGACGATTCCTCGCGATTCGACGCCAACCACCGTGAAAGATCTATCGCGCACGGGAAAACTCGGAGGGCAGAGGAAGTACCCACGGACGGAGCAGGGGATGGAACAACGGATTACCCGAGCGAAACGCGGGACGACCGTGGATAATTTCGAGTGGAAAAAATCGAACGCGGAACGACCTCGCTCCGCGGAGGTCCGGCCTGTGAAAGGAATATAGCGAAAAACCGAAGGACGGTGAAAAAAGCGGGGCCACAAGATGATTTCGGTTCGACGATCGGTCGAGTATCATTCAACCAAATTTTTCCCGTACAATTTATTCCATTTTGGCGCGGTTGTTTCGTTCGAAAGGAATATCTCGGGAAAGAGTCGAGAATCCACTTGGTCGTTTGTCCGCTAATCGTCGATTTGTCCGGCTCGGCTGCGAATCTCTCTGTCGGAAACTATCGACCGTTCGAAGGATCGCGTCGCGTCGCTTCGCGTCACCGGTGCGATATCGTCTCCCATTCGACGCCGCGATTCCATTTCATTCGCTTTTCTGCAACCTTTCCGTTCGCGTATCGTCCTCGATCGCGTCGGACGGACCGCCGTGTCGCTCGTCCAAGCAGAAATCGATGACGCTCGCGCGACATCGTCGACGACAGCGTCGAAGCTCCGACGATTACCGCTCCGCAAATATCGTTCGCTTCTCGCCGGTCCCCTCCGTACAGGGTCCCTTCCGTTGATTTCATTATATTTTCGTCGCCCGTCTCGCGTAGTCGTTCGCGTCTCGACTCTCTCGACGCGTCGCGACCAAAGTCTCTTGGCGAGATTACGCAAAAGAAAAGAGTTTGCGGATCGGATCGCTTCGATCTTCGATAGAGGCGAAACGTTGGATCGTTACGGTGCACCCGGTATGGAAACGCGACTATCTTTATGGGATTGCCGATCGGGGGGATCGGATCGTTTCGGTTCGGTTCGGTTCGGTTCGGAGGAATGGCAGTCCACGGTATCTAGGATTGTCTACCGGTTGGTCCTCGAGCGACGGATAATATTGCGGCATGGGGAGTGAAAGCGACACGGTGAACCCGCTTACGAGGTTACCCATGTACTTTTACTCGATTCGAGCCGTATTACAGCGACTACTTACCCGGCAGTCCCTGGCATAGTTACCACCAGAAATATCGTTGGAAAGCCTGGCCGCTCCATTCGCTACCCACTCGGCCGGCGAGCGAGCGGACGAGCGAGCGGACGAGCGAGCGTGCGAGCGAAACAACCTCGCGTCTGCAAAACTTTAGCACGGATTCCCTCGATATTGTTCTACCTACTCGCTATTCCGAGTCTCCTCGGGACTTTCTTCCACGCGATCGAGATTTTTCAAATAATTTCTCCTCTGTTCGCGTTCGAGCTCGCGGAACTCTCTCGGTTTCCACGCCGAAGAGACTCGCTCTTCGATCGTCCAGAGTGTACGCGAGCGCGCGATCCGAGGCCTGCTTCGGCAGAACGCTCGATGCTTCCGTCGACCGAATTAAACTCGAGGGGCCCCGAGTCTCTTCTCTCGAGCGGAAACGCCTCTCGCGATGGCCGCCGATCTTTCCGTCGCCCAAATGCAATCTTCCGAGAACAATTTATCGATAGATCTAGAACGCTTCCGTCGTTCGAAACACAGACGCGGGGCTTTTCCTCGAGCGAAATCGTAGCGAAATCGTAGCGCAACCAACGCGCGCCGTTCGTTTTACAATGTCGATCGTGCGAAATAAAATCCTCCGGGCCGTCAGACGCAAAAAGCATTTTTGAAATCGCGTCCCACGCGGTGGTCGGCTAGAAAAGTTTCCCATCCTCGTTCGATTTCCCCGTGGTTCTCGTTGCTTCGCAGCGGACCCGCGTTCGGTCGCAGAGAGCCGGAATACAGAAGGGCTGTCGTGCGCCGACAATAAGGACGAAATAACAATCGTCGGAGGGTGCGCGCCCGAGCGGGGCCCCACCGACCAGACCCCGCAGTCCTCGTAGCCCCTCTCGTCCCTCCGAGACGCGTTTTCGTTCTTTCGGTTGCCCTTGCTGCCCTTGCGGCCGTCGACGAACCCTTCGGCCTTGGCTCGCCTTAGCCTTAGCCCTCGCCCTCGCCCTCGCCCTCGCCCTCGTTTCGTTTCACCGATCCGAAGGGTGGTTTCCGAACCAATAGAGCCGACCGTTCTTTCGCTCTACGGCGAGGCTAGCCGGATGGTCGGTCGGCGTTCCCGAGCAACCACGACGACGAAGCGACGATCGGTGCGAGGCTTCCTCCAACGTTACGGCGATGCTCCGTAGTCGAGAGAATATTCGTGTCGTCGAATCGACGGAAACGGACGAGCACCACCGAGATGGACCATCCGATGGACGAGAGACGGTATCGATTCGTTGAACGGACCGCGACGATTCGAACGAATCCCTGGAGGAGATTTGCCTCGCGAAGACCGTTTCGGTGTTCCGCGAAATAACCGCTGGACAACCGAAGGAGACCGTCGTCGAAAACGCGCAGCGACGTTTCCGCGGCTCGCTCGATTTTGCTGGAAACACGAGTAACGAATCGGTCGTCTGCCGGGTTGGCAACGCTGAAATCCGAAGCTCGGTCGAACGCATCTGCCACCCTCCGCTCGATCGCCGTCCCCCTCGTTCGAACCCGAACCCGAACCCGAACCCGAACCGAGGATCCGTGCGAGCACCGATCCGTTCGTCCGCGCGACGAGGGTGGCAACAGGCCCCTACGGAAAAACTTTGAAAGAGCTTGAGGTGGAGAGGGGAAGGGACAAGTGAAAAGAACCCTTGGTCTTATTCCGTCTACCACCCACGGAGAAAGAGAGAGAGAGATAGAGAGACCCCAAATGCGGGAATAACCGGACCGGTGACGAACGCGCCGCCCTCCTCGAATCGCAGGTTTCGACCGTACCGGGTGGGTTCTCCCGTTACCCTCTCTTTCGTTCGGTACACCAGGGGGAGAACGATTTTTCGTTTGTCAAAGATCGAGGCCGCGCACGCGTGTCGCGAATGAAAAATTTCAAGCGTCGAATCGGCACGAGAAACGATACGCGACTCCACGGTAGCAGCCGAAGTCGATCGCGCTTTCGCTGCTCGAGAAGGCTCCGATCGAATCGATGCTCCGTTCCCCGGGCCGCGTGCGCTCGTAATTTAAGAATTTCGCAGGAAAGAAAAAGAGCTGCTTGTCCCCGAAAAATCAGCCTACGTTTCGACGACGCGCGCATACCCCGTCGTCGAGCGTACCTCGCTCGGAACTCGATCGCGGTCGAGGGTGAAACTCGAGGACGCGCGAAATTCATCGAAACGGTTCCGATCGACCGCGTCCCGATTGCCGGAACGACGAACGAAAAGGGCACGATCCGGAGTTATTGGATCGCCTCGAGAGCCGGTCGAGTTACCTTGTTTTACTTATTGCCAGGCAATGTTGATCCTCTCGCGTCGTCGATGTAGAGTCTTTCCACGCTTTTATACGCTTTTCAAAGGTTCGTCGGCTCTCGTTGTCGTCGGAATAATTCTATCCGCGTCTCTCGGCCCCCGCTCCGATTCCACCACCCGCTTCGGGCAACGAGACCGTTCGCAAAGAAACCCACTCGATCGGCGGAAGCGTTCGCGAACGAATTCGTCTTCGCTCTCTTTCGTTTCGTTGTTCTCGAAAAAATTCACGCTTCGCGCCGAATTTTCGTTCGTCGAGAAATCAGGCCGCGAAGAGTCTCGAGATCGGAAGCTCGACAACGAACGAGAGAGAGAGAGAGAGAGACCTCGGTTCGGATCGCGAATTTTTTCGAATCGATGCAACGTCGTGTCCCCGGCGTCTGTAACGTCGGTCGGCGTCTCCCTCCGTTCTCTTCGCGGACGTTTATTAGCTCGCGACGCGGAGGACTTATCGTTAACCTCGATCCTGACAGCCGCGCGACGGTCGATACCCGCTCCTCCCGCGCTCGTCCAACCGTACCGCCTGGTCGGCCGTACGCCATGTGCCGATCGATTCGAGAACGATCCCCCGGCTCCGATGGTCCGGCACCTGGATCGTCCTTGGCCGTTGGGCCGTACCGGAGAGATCGGCCAACCGGCGGGTGGTCCTAGACGCCCGGCTGCCGCGCGAAACGTTTTAAAAACGTCCATCCGATATCCAGTCCGTCGCCGTACATTCTATTCGAGGGTATTCTGTCTTTGACCCTCGCGTCGCGGACGATTATTCGTATTTTAAGAAAACTCAGACACGTTTTCGGACTCTATCGATCCGAACGCCGTACGCGCGAAGATCAAACTACCGAAGAGAAAACGAAAGTGTACGGAGAAATTGACGATTCGTTTGCGCTCCTTCGAGACAGCGGTTGTCCGACAAATGTTCGATGACCGTTTCGATGGACCTTGAACGCGTCGTTGATCGTCGTCGTTGTCGTCGCATCCATGTTTACGGCTCTGTTGTCGTAATCCGTAACGGGGTTACGCGCGCGTACGTTGTTCTCGTCGTTGTTACACCAAAATTGATCCTCGTTAACGTTATCCGGTTAAGGAGTCGCAACCGACTGACGGGACCGAAACCCGGGCCAGAGTCGGTGTCGGGGCGTCGCCGGCTTCGAAACTGGATTCCCTCAAACGAGTCCCGATCGCGGACCGCGCCGTCGACTTCGATGGAACGAAACCGAACGATCCACCGCTCCGTTTCCTATGGCGCGAACGATCGTCGGTCGCGCCGGTGCCTCGGGTCGGGTCTTCGCGAGATACGCTTTCTTCGTTAGATCGAGGCCAATCTTTGCTCGTTAGATCGAGGCCAATCTCGAACAGCGCGCGACCAGCGTGCTCGACGCGTCTCGCAACGGCCATCGAGTCGATCCCCGATCCCCTGGACTTGTTCGATCGTCGTTTCGCGCGGAATTCTCGCGAATCCAAAGGAACCGAGAATCTCCGACGATTCGTTCTCGATCGTCGAGAATATTTTATATTCGCGACGAATATAAGCGCGAATTCGTTTCGAACGACGCCCCGAGGATCCTCGAGATCGGTGGATCGACCGAAGGACGACGGTCGTCCACGATCCGAGAATACGATCGTGCCGAGACCGGTAGGACGACGGCGTCGCGTAACTCGGTTCGCGACGAGCGACGCTCGTCGAGCACGTGGCTGGCTCGACCGCTTCCAGCACCCGGCCGGCCACCGCATCCGTTTCCCATGAATATGGAAAACGTTGTTTCCTGTTCGAACGCTCCTGTAATTTGTAACGATCGAACACCGGCTAGTCGCCCCGAAAAGTTTCGTCGATTCCGTTAGCATCCCTTCGCGAATCTGGAACGGCGGAAAACCGAAATTCGGTCGATTTCGCGAACGAAATTGGGCGCGCGACGGTCGAATCGATGAAAACGGCCGCGCTGGAACGTCGAGGATCGCGTTTCGAAAGTCGTCGGGGAATTATGCGAAACGGCCGTGATTGTTCGATCGGACGCGCGCGGGTGTTCGACGAAAGATCGCGAAAGGGCGACACGCGGAGAGCAGCGAAAGAAGAAAGAGAGCGGGAAAGCGGGAGACGGACACCGGGGGAACGGCGAAGAACCGGAGGAGAACCGGAGGAGAGAGGAGAGCGGAGCGGAGCAGAGAAGAGAGCGCGAACCCCGTTACCGTGGCCACGATAACGCGAACGGGAGCAATTATATTTATACGCAGCTGCGTATGTAGGGAAAGAGAGTGCGGGCGGAAAAAGGAATCCGTGGGCTCGTTTGTCGAAGAGCGATGGAGGATCCTCGCCGCGCGTATAATGGAGGCTCGAAAAACGAGGCAAAGCGTGGTGAAGAGAGCTGACCTACTGTGGCAAGTGGCTCAGGGCCGTCGCTGTCCAAATCGTCTCTCCTCCTCCTCTCTCTGCCCCGTTCCCTCCTCCCTCCGTGCTGTCCTGCCTTCTCGCCATCCGGTACCACACGCGGTATTCGGGTCTCTCTTCTGCGGAGCCCTCGCCGTGGCCACGGTGGCCCCTTTGGCCCCCACTCGCCCCCTCTCACCCTCCGGCCACCCGTTCCGCGTCCCCGTGTCTCGCTCCCTTTCTTTTTCCGTTTCTCTTTCTTCGCTGGTCTCCTCCGCGTTGTTCCTCGGCGTTCTCCTTCGCCCCCGCGCGTTCGCGTCGCCCTTCGACGCGTAACGCCGGGACGCAGGGACGCCTATACGACTCGAGTCGTTTCGAAGATTCGTAACGTTCGATTCGATCATTGTTCTGGTAAACGCGGGACAGCGTTCGACGTTTACGAGCCGACCGAAGGTGGTCCGTCCCTCCGTCCGTCCGTTCAGCGAAAGCGAGTTTCCATTTTAAACTCGAACACCGCGAACGCGCGCGATCGCGGTCGAAAACGTCGAACAACGTCCGTCGCGGTTTCTCGAGACGCGCCGTGGTCGGAGAATCCTCTCTTTTCGCGATTCCAGGTGTTTCTTTCTATTCCTTTTGTTCTTCCTTTTGATACGGCCGATCGTCGAGACGAGGCGGCGAACGCCCACCGGAGGAAAGCGAATCACCGGCCGAGTGAAAAGCGACCAGTGAAAAGCGCGCCGACCGGGTAGAATGGCGATTTGAAAGTTTCTGCCTTCGGCTTCTCTAGCGGCGCGATTTTCACTTGGCCGACCGTGGGCACCGGCGGTTGACAATCGAAAGCAGCCGGCGCGAGAGCCTGTATTCTTTCGATCGGCCCGTACCCCGGCCACGAAACGGTGAAACGAAGGGAAATTGGTTGCAACGGCTGCCGTACAGGGCGTCCTGCTTTCTTTGCTTTCTTTGCTTTCTTTTATTTCTTCCTTCCTTCCGTCCTTTCTTTTTCTCTTCTTTCCCGCGTTATCCAAGTCTACCGTCACGACAGCGTTGATAATCCAGAGTTCGATTTCTCGGTTTCAGATGCGCCACGTTTGAGCCGTGCACGGGTCCCGTCGCCCGAACAGGACCAGCTATGTCGACGCGTGAGTATTACTCTTCTTTTCCTCGAACCGTTTGATCGATTCTCATCGATTCTCATCGATTCTCATCGATTCCCGAACCGTACGGTCGAAGCGGTCGAACGCGTTCGAAACCGTGAACGGGAAAACGTAGAAACCGATCGAAGAGAAACGATTCGTGCGATCGCGCGATTCGAAGGCGCCGAGCCTCGTGGTCCCGCGTCGAGACGGTTGGACGCGCGGTTACGCGTCGAACGAGAGACGCCGCCGCGTCACTTTCTAAGAACTTTCCATTCCGCGTGCAACGGAAGCGAGCCCCCGCGCTGTCAAATGTTCGAACCGTGGCGAAGGGGCCGCCTGCTCGAACGATTCGAGCGAGGATCATCGACGTATCTGGGACCACGCGTTTACGTAACCGAGGGCAGGCGACGTCGCTCCTTCGAAGCCGCGTCGCGCGATTCGACGATCGCTTCTTCCGTTCGGTCGAAACTCCGACAAGGGAATCGATAAGCCGAAATTCTTTGAAAAATTCTGCTCCGCGTCGTTCTCGGAGCAACGAGACGGTTTTCCAGCGTATTCGAAAAGCCTAATATTCGTGGCAACCATCGTCCTACTCGTTCCTTTCGTTCCTCTCCTTCCTCTCGGTACGCGAGAGTTTTTCGTAAACGGTGCGTCGTCTCGCAACGGTTGTTTCGAAAAGACGTCGCCGAACCATGAAAAGCCCGGAAGGTACGTCCTGTCCATTGTTTCCGGGTCGCGCGAGTACTCGTTCGTACAGGGAAACGCAACGAACGCGGGTAAGGCGTGGATACGCACCCGTAGCGACCATCGAAATGGTTATTTTCGACGGTGAGGTCGTCTAGGACGCGTAAAACGAGAACTCGAGGACGTCCTGTGCCGTGGCGGTTCTCGCCGCTCCATTCTATACCGTGCAACGGAAACAGCGAGCAAAGACGAGGCTGCAGTGGAGAGACAGAGAGAGAGAGAGAGAGGGAGAGAGAGTACGGCGGAGAAGAGGGAGACGAGGAGCCAAGCCCGCGAAGAGACCTAACCCCAACGCGCGACCTCCGACGTTTCCTGTTCGATCACCGATCGTTTCTCGACGAACAGCAATTTCTCGTCGAGGATGGATCGCGATCGACTCGACGAATCGACGTCGCCACGACGGATCGGTATCTTAGAAAGATCAAAGAAAATAAAAAGAAATGAAAAAGATGATTCGCAAAGAAACACCGTCCGTAGGTTTTCCGAGGAGAAACGAACCCGTTTTCCGGTTTCTCGCGATCCGAAATCGAGCGGCGTTCTCCGTGGGCGTCGCTCGATCAGCCTCCGTTCGCATCGAGCCGAAAATCGATGCGAGTCGCAAGCCGCGGGGCCGATTCCGCGAGCGGCCGCGCCGCAATCTCGTTTAAACGACCCAAAGCGACGCGGCGCGACGGGGCTAACCTTAACCTCGGTGTGTCGATAATCGATGGAATCGATCGTAGGCTCGACACGAAAGTGTCCCAAGGTTCGGAGCCACCGAAGGCTGAGCGCCGTTAGGCCTCGAGGAAAAAATTCGCCCCAGAAATCCTGTCTCCTCCTCCTCCGCCTCCTCGCTTCGCCCCTCCCATCCGTTGCGACGCGACGCGTTCTCCGATACAAGATTCGTCTTTCTATTTTTCGCGATCGTTCCTTTTCCTCGAGGTAACGCGTTCGGCTTGCTTTTCCATCCGCGAATATAGATCGACGAGCGCGTTCGCGGTTCGATCGCGTTACCGCTTCTCGGATCGATACGGGCGATCGTCGCCGATACGGCTCGGAACTCTGCCTTCGAAGGACGAGAATGCGGGGAGATGAAATTATAATGTTATAGCCCGACGCGTCGGGGTGCGAGGGATCGCTTCGAATTGTGTTACAACGCGCGCGCACGTTCAGAGAGAGAGAGAGAGAGAGAGAGAGAGAGGGAGAGAGAGCGAGAGAGTAGCGTCCGAGCAAACAGTGTTAAGGTTAGTCCGTTAATTACGGTTTCATCCAGAAATTAGCCGAGAATTTCTGTCGTTTGGGGAAACGGGGTTAAGGATGAATCAAAGTCGTCGGCAATGACTCTCTCGAATCATAATGGCCGATTTCCGAATTTGCGTTCAAGGCTGTTTACCGGCAATCGATTACCGTGCAAAGCGTCTCGAACGGTCGCTGGAGGCACGGGTCCCCGGATCGCTTCTAATTCCAAGATTTCTCTCGTTTGCACAATCGGCGATCGACTCTCGCCTTTCGACCACGGTGAAAGCAAAGTCGAAAGAATCGTAGCAACGTAGGACCGTCTCGCCGATTCACGGGAGCGGACGGGAGCGGACCTCGAAACTCTTTACGATTTTCTCCATAGTCTCGAATCGACTCGTACGGCGTCTCGAATCCCGCCACGGCCTTCTCGACCGCGATCCCGATCGGATAGGCTCGATTTCTTAACCTGCTCTAAATTGTAACGGCGCGATCGGCTAGCAACGCCCGAATCGAAGTTGCAGGCGCATCGTCGGATACGCCGTGTTTCCAAACGATCTCGTTGCGCTGGCATCATCACCGGCAAACCGAAACGAAAGATCCTAATCTGCTTCTCTGTACGCGCGCGCGCGTGTTCTCCGTTTAGGTTCGGTCGATCCGGTAGTCGTTTCGGCGGACAAATTTACGAGCGTTTTCGGCCAAGCGAAGAACTTTCTCCGTTTTCCATTTCACGTATTCTTTGGGTCGCCCGGTGCTGTCGCTGGCTTATTTGCGAGCGAAGCCGGAACCGGAGTCGGAGCCGTTGCCGTTGCCGGAGCCAGAATCCATACGGGCCCGTTCCAGCATTATCGTGCATCGTCGGTGCCTGGGGCGATACGGACGAGTCCGCTTCCGATGCATTCGGAAGGTGCGACCGCTGTCGCGACGGCAACGAACGGCGAAACCCTCCTTCGTTCGTCCTTCCGTATCGATCTTCCGATCGATCGAGTAAACGGATGGATCTTTCTTCCGTTGGTTCTCTCGAGAGCTCGTCCTGCGAAACTTTTTCCGTTCTCCACCAGATTTCCTCGAAAGTCCTACTCCGCATCCGATCGTCGACGTTTTCGCTCGCGTAGCTACCGATCTTCCGTAGGATAAGCAGGACTATCGCGTCTCGCGGGGATGGGGCGCGCGCGAAGCCGTTTCGGAACCCGAAACCTCCAAATTACGAAACGATCGGTTCGGCGAGCAACGATACGAGTTCCGTTTGTTCGCGTAAAGCTGGATTTTGGCTGTATCCGCGCGTAAGGTGTCGAGAACGGAGGAGACCGAGGAACGGTCAGAGGGAACAGAGATCGGAAAGAGAGGAGGAGCAGCAGGAGGAGGGGTTTACGCGGTCGGCGATTGCGTTGGAGCGAGGCAGAGCGGAATGGAGGGTTCAGACGAGGTCAGGTCACGGGACGAGCTTGCCGTTCGGTCGATAGAACGAAGCTACCACCTATGCCGCACGCCAGCAACACGCCTTGCCGTGCGGTGCCGTGCGGTGCCGTGCCGTTCCGTGCCGCGCCGAATAAACGCGTATACGAACGCGTACGACCGCGCGTCGTTCTTCTCTCGCGAAACCGCCGGATGTCTTCGGCTCGCGACCTCTTCGAGATCGATCTATCCCCGTGGAAGCTCTCGCGAGCAGGGTGGAATCGGCGATTTCGAAGCGCAAGCTCCGAAAGATTTGCCGGAGATCGAGAGACGAGAAAAATTCGATGTCGGTAACTGGAATCGCGCGGAAAAAACGTAACTTATCCGGACGCCGGTTGATCCTTCCGGGGGAAAGAAAGACTCCGGCGCGCGGTCGTTTTCCTCGTTTTCTCGTTTCCTCGATTTCTCGCTTCCTCTCGCGGCGGTTTACCTCGTGCAAGACCTCGATAAGGTCGCATCAAGGATTCAGGAACGCCAGGACGGCGCAGCATCGCGGGCAGCGCGCGAGTAGCGGCCTGAGAGCGAGTTGGAGGCGATCCAAGAAGCGAGCCGACGCGCCGGCCAAGGAACAAGGAAACCTCGAAAGCGCGATAGAAGCGGATGGATTCTGCCCGTAAATAAAGGAACGATAGCTCCTGCCTAGGCGATGCTTTTCTCCCATTCCGTCCCATTTTGCTCTTTACGTCCGTTTTACCCATTGCTCTCTCTCTCTCTCTATCTCTTTGTTAGGTTTTCCGTTGGTCTCGGCGCGTGGTCCGCGCCGCCTCGCCTCTCGAGCACCGATCGATCGTGAAAATTACTTTTACGATAAAACGGAGTCAAAGTCAAGACAGAGATCCGACACGGACCTCGCTCAACTCGGTCAAGGCGGAAGACCGTTAGAGCTCATAGGACACGATCCGTACGCAACGACGAACGCGCGTCGCGCTCTCGGCCGCGAGACGAAGCGCGTCCGTTCGATCGATCCGACCGTTTTCGTTACGATCCACTTTCGATGGACCCTCCGAACGCGAACCGAAATCGTTCGAGTTTGCTGGGTTTCCGGTCGAAGCATCGCCGGAAGTACACCGAATCGTAGCCGACGGAGTCGCGTTTTGCTTCGCCGTTGCGTCGCCGGAAGAAAGTTCCGATCGCGGAATCGATGCTTTCGTCCGAGTCGAGCGAATTCGAGCGCGATCGACGGATCCGTCGATGGTCCGTCGATGGTCCGTCGATGGTCCGTCGGTGGTTCGCGAGTCCCGTCGAGTCTGTGCTTTCGAGCGATAACTGCAACGGGAAAGAAAACGTCTCTCGGTTCCTCTCCGAGTTCCTCGCGTTCTCTCTCGCGCTCCGTTTCTCCGTCCTTCTCGGTCTGTCCGTTCCACGCGCGTTTAATCCATTAACGACCAATGACACTGTTCCTCGGATAGAGGGGAGGAGAACGCGTTTCGTCCGCGATAAAAATGGGGTCAAACCCCTCTTGTGGGCCAAGGTGTCGGTACGCGTTAGGCGATCTCCGCTTTCAGCAACAAACGCGCATACGTCCACGGGAATTATTAATCGTTGCTGTTTGTCGACCAATGTCTCCCCGGGACGCCTTCTTCGCCGCGCGCGTTCTATCTTTCGCGCCGGTAGCTCGCTGCGCTGCCCTCCGCTTTCTGCGTTTTACCTACTACCTACTACCCTTCTACCTTCTACCTTCTACCTTCTACCGTCTCTTCCACCCGGCGGCTTCCGCAGTCTACGGTCGACGGTCCGACTTTAACGTTCTCGGCTCGTTCGAGGTGTCGATCGACCATCCTCGAAGATCCGTCGCAAATGGAACCGTTGCGAAAACAACTGTAACGTTTGGACGAAAGATACGATCGAAAAGCGATCGAATTTTCGATGAAATCGTCGTCGAGTGCTCGCTCCGATGCGACGGAGGAACGAGAGAAACCGACGATCGATCCGTGGACACGTTTCGGAGGTCGAAAAAGACACTGGACACCGATTACTTAACTTTCCCATGGCGAGCCTGTTGCTCCGGCTGAATTAATTTCGCGGTTACGTCAGGGCTCGGCTGCGAGCAATCGTTGCCGGCCAAATACGTTTATTCGGATCGATTTCTATCGCTCGGATTCTATAAATCGTTGCGCAACGATGCTCGAGAACGCGCCCGCTGCCGATTAGAACCGCGAAACGAAAAGAGAAGGAGCGGGACGGGAAAACGATCGGAATCGCCGCGTCGCTTTCTGCAAAGGGCGAGCGAAGCGATCGAGAATTTCAAATTCTCAAACAGGGTCGTTTTCCGATCCGGGTTCCCCATGGGGGAGGCGTTCCGCTCGTTGCACCCCCAAAGACGCCTCGCGGATAGCTAGGATCGAAACGATTTCGTTGGAAAACTACCGAGAACGACTGGACCCGATCGGAGGTCGGAAATCGGAGTCGGTTTTCCTCGATTCGCGTCGACGACGAAAAGGGTCCAGGATACCCGTCGCGTCGACCGCGTCCGCGACTCCGGCCGCAGCCGCTCACCCCGGTCGGTTTATGCAATCGTATGCACGGATGCAAGTTTAAGGTTGCGTGGATCGCACGCCGATACGCGGCAGCGTAACGCGTCCATAAATTAAACGTCGCGTTGGGAACTGCTTTCTCGCCTGTCGTTTCATTGGAAAATTATCTAGGAAATCCAGGGAAGTCGCCGCGTTGAAACGCGTCGCGCAGCGTTTACGTTCCGGTTCTCGAAGCAACCGTTCCGTTTCCACGACTTAAATCGTTTCTCAACGAACGCTAAGGGCTCTCGGACGAGAATGGCCGAAGAGTATCGCCGCGTTGCGTGGATTTGCGCAAGAATTTTAGAAAATCCCAATTTCGAAGTGCAAAGGTCGGTCCGTTGTTGGCAAGGACTGCTCCGGGGAGCGAGCTCCCATCGACCACCTTGAAAAACGTCCCTGAGCCTCGTTCGTCCGCGAGGACACGCAACGAGCGCCGCGTAAACCCTATTACGATTTTCATGCTGTTCGTTTTTCCGCACCTTTGCTCGTTTTCGTCGTCGACGAGCATCGCGCCGACCGTGTCGGTACTCGAAAGAACGGCGACCATCGATTCCGTTCGACGCGATCGCCGATCGACCAAACAGGAAACGAAGCAGGGTGCGTCCCGCGTCGACGCGAAACCCTCGAAAAGGAGGCTCGAGAATCGGACGCTTCAGGTAAGAACCCTCTTCTCCGAATTCGTTCAACGAGCCCGAATACGGAACAACGGACCCGAGCCGATGGCGTTTGTTGTCCCAAAGATATTCCGGCTTTCCGGAAAGCCTGGAAAATCTGGAAATCCTGGAAACCGTCGTACCGCGAGCCTGCCGTCGTCGGCTCTTCCTTTTCTCTCCGACTGCTTCGGCTCTGAAAGAGGGTCCGCTTAAAGTTCGAGGATACGCGGTAAACGTAAACGACGCCTTCGTCCGGGTCGGTTCTCGAGGAAATCGTGTGCGCTGGCAGCAGCTGCGATGTGGCTGTCATCGTGGAAGAGACGCTTTGGCCTCCCGTAAGAAGCGGGGCGTGTCCGTGCTCTCCTCGAGAACCGGTCGCGTCCCTTTGTCCACCGAAAACCAAGGATCGCTGCGAAACGCGTGTTTCCTCCGCGTCGAATCGACTTTCTTCGCGCAGGGCGGTCGTTCCATCGTATCGTGGAAAACACGAGCTGCGTCGATCCGGTAAACTCGAAAACCGCCTTCTTTTTAACCATTTTCTAGATTTCGAACGTTTCTCTTTATCGTCCTGTCGAAACGGTGGAAAATCTGCTTTCGCGCGCGCGTACGTTCTTTAAACGACAAAAACTCGAGAATGTATTCGAATCGAAAACGGAACGCACCGGCCCGCCGATAATTGTCTTGCAAAGGATATTCGTCGACGACAACGAAGACGGCAAGAACGGCAATTGGAATCGAGTTTAGCAAAGACGATGGCCGAGGTAGCAAGCGAACGGCATCCGTGTCGAAAGCGTGGCTAACGGAGTACTCTAGGGATATTTATCTTCGCACGCGTTCTGCCAGCGTCTCGATGTTGGAGGAACGACATCGAATACGGCGCGGCAGGTCGACGGGATCCTCCACGGGCAATTTCGAACGTCTTTCGTCGCGGTGGCCTCTTCCGTTGTTGCATTAGTTTCGCGACCAGGTATTCTCACAATGTCACGATCGTCGTGCGTGATTCCGGCACGACGTCACGGTCCCATTGACGCCGACCCCAGGCCACCTTAAACACCCATAAAACATTTTCGTGACCTCTTTTTCGTATAATTCGACGAACACAGAGGCTTGTTCTCCGTTTCCGGTGACACGAAAGCACCGATATCCAACCGGCGTGTTCGGGAAAGAGAAAGAGAGAAAGAAAGAGAAAGAGGAAGAGGGAAAGAGAAAAGAGAAAAAGAGAGGGAACCTTTCACGCGTCCCAACGATCGCGCGTTGTACCTCTGAATTCGTAAACGTTCGCGCGTTTCCTATACCGATCCGAATGCTTCGGATATCCCATCGTTAACCGCATGAATAATTCCGTTCCATCCAACCAAGGTTCTCGCGGAAACCCATGATCCGAGTCGCGCGTCGATCGGTCGGCCCGAAACGTTCGTTTCGAAATTCTTTCCCTTGAAAATTGGAAAGCCCGAAATTTCGCGAACGTACGCGCGAACGAGAGAGAGAGAGAGGGAGGGAGTCGGGGTGCGCGACGGTGGGTCGAAAAATTTCCGATTTTTCCGGAAGAAACGAAACGCCGTGTCGCGAAGAGACGTGGATTATTTTTCTCGTTGTCGTTGAAACGACGAACGAGCTTGCCAGGAACGCGTAAAAGTTGCAACGAGTTCGGTAAACGACTCTCGTTCGGATCGTTTTCCTATGCAACGCTCGAGAGCATCGTAAATATCGGAAGAATCATCGAATATTTTTACGCGTCGCTATATTAAGCTCTCCTCTCTCCGGTGGTGGTTGTCAGAGGACGCGAACGTTGTCGGAGAGGACTCTAACGGTCGAACGGTCGAACGGTCTCGAGCGGCGTGGCGCGGCGCGACACGCGCTGCGGTTCGACGCGTGTTACGTTACAATAGCATTAGTTGGTATAATTTCGAAGTAGCATGCCAGAAAACGTACATTCCCGAACAGAGGAGTAGTTGGTTTCACGTAGGAGGAGGCGGAGGAAGCGGAGGTAGCGGAGGAAGCCTTGGGTACCCGGCGGTGAGGCATCGTTCCAGCGACGACACGAGGTCGCGGCGAGACACGAGGCGTCCCGAAGCGTTCGCGGGGACGACCGAGAATCGACGAGAGCGCACGAGGCCGCGGTCGTCGGGGTGGGGACTCTCGGACGTTCAGTAGCTCGGCTCAGTCGAGCCAGCGCCGCGATCGGAGTTGGAACAGCGACCGGCGATCTGTGTACTCGAGCAGGCAGGCGTAACGGCTCGACCCGCGGATTCTAGTCGCGCGTTCCGGAACAATCGCTTTTTCGCGAGTCAAAATTCAGCCGAGACCGGCCGTCGGGCGCGCGCGCGCCCGCGAGCTCGAGCATATTCGGATCGCGAGCCTTCCGTTCTCCCGTTATCGCGTGCGCCCCGTTACGCTCGTCTCCATCCGCGTCTCTCCGTCCCGTGTGTACGCGTACGAACGCGTTCACGCGCACACGGTTGAAACCGGTCCGTGGTAGTAGTCGTCGTCGTCGTCGTAGTCGTAGTCGTAGTCGTAGTCGTAGTCGTAGTCGTAGTCGTCGTCGCGTTGTCGTCGATTCTCGGTGGTGTCGCGTCGTTTCGTTCCGTTCGACCGTCGCCGTAATCGATTGTCTCGAAGGCCTGTTCGGTCTCGCGGTTGACACACGACGTCAGTGAAAATGCGGTAGTGACAGTGAGTTACCGTCCGAGGACTGCGGGGAGCGAGGGAACGTATATCCCTGGTTACGCTTCGTAGGCGCGAGGACGCCACAAGTTTACCCGAGAGAAAATCGAAGTGAGACGGCAAAGAATTTTCGGGAGAGGCTCCTCGCGCGACCAGGCCCCTCCGAAAACCAGCGGAAGTTATGTCGAGCTCGTGTGTCCGAGGACCAGGAATTTACGCGCATGTGTCCAGTGGGATATAGTGTCGGCGATAAAGCGTTCTTTCCAGATCTGGATACTTTGCTCTCGACACCTACCGGACCTGGATTACCTCATGTCAGGATGGCGCTGGCGCGGTACGTACTCTCTCTCTCGCTCTCTCTCTCTCCCTCTCTCTTTCTCTCGCTCACTCGCGCGCGCACACACACGCTCCCTCCTTCTCTCCCGCTCGCTCGTTCGCTCGCACACATGCATACGCGCAAAACAGCTCTCGCTCATTCAACATATATGTATATGTATATATGATATACATATATATATATATATATATATATGTATGTGTACGCGTACGTATATTATATACTGCGTGTACTCTGTATACGCTCGACGCAAGAGCTTTGAAGTTGTGCTACGACCATCGGGGTGGGTCTTTGATCGAACACCATTTGTTTTTCTTCTTCTTCTTCCTCTTCTTCTTTTTCTTCTCGCGTTTCCCCATTTCCCATTTCCCGTTCTATCAACTGGCTCTATCGATCCGCCACCGCCACCGACCAAGAGAGAGCTATACTTTTTTCGCGTAGCCCGTCGATTCGCGGACGTTTCTTTTCGCCGAATGGTCGCGATCGAGAGCGACCGTAGCAGGAAAACGACACGGCGCGAAACGAACGAGATACGGTTCGGTGCAGGGGAAACGGAAACCCCGGGCTCGACCAGAAAATTCTTTGCTTCGTCGCGTTCGGTCGATCGGCCTGACGTTTCTATTGATTTTCGGTGCGGGTTCGAACGGGAAACGTTCTCGTCTCGAAAGCACCGAACGCGAGGATCCTCGAAAACGTCGGTGGACGAAAACGCACGAAAGCAGGGACGTCGGTCGGCGTCTCCGATTTTTGAAAATT
This sequence comes from Agapostemon virescens, assembly GCA_028453745.1. NCBI lineage: Eukaryota > Metazoa > Arthropoda > Insecta > Hymenoptera > Halictidae > Agapostemon > Agapostemon virescens. The sequence goes on along the minus strand of CM052098.1, from coordinate 358,228 downwards.
TGACGAGACGACGTCGGCTCTCGCGGTAAGCGAATTCGAGCATCGTTTCGACGATCAGCGTCTCGCGCGACGAATCCCGCGATCGTCCTTCGCGACGCTACCCACCGGTGTCCCTTTGTTTTGAAGTATTCGGACGCGGATGCCGGTATCTGCCGTAGAGCGCGCGCTGGTCAACGACCCATCCCTGCCGCGGCTATAGGCGCTGATCTAACAGATTCGCATCGTTGCCGGGTATATTTATTCGCGTACGCTGCGCGACCACGCTCGTTTTCCGTTCTTTCGTCGCCGATGCTTACCGTCGCGCGCGCGCGCGCACGGTCGTGCGGTCGTTATTAGTTTGAAAGTTCTTGGTCAAGTCGCTTGCGTGGCGAAGGAAACAGACGTCAAGGTTAATACACCTTTTTACGTTGCGAGCCGACCTTCCGAGTCCGATGCGGGCACAGTCACGGTTCGACGATCCGCCTTTACGCTGAAACGTTTGACCGTGAATACGAGGAGCCGTTGGAATTCGAACGTGGAAAACATCGGATCGGAGCTGCGTCGGTTTCCGGGTCGGGGCAGGGCCGATCGCGTCGGGCCAACGAAATTTCTTCCACGCGCACGCAGCACCGACGTCGCTCCGCCCGTGTCCCTGCGAACAACCTCGAGAACTCTACGAACGCCGCCGCTGCGTTCGTTCCACAGATCGACAATAACGACGAACGGCCGTAACGCGCGCGCTTTCCCAACAGTTTCCAGAAAAATTCATGGAGCAAACGAGAGCGATCGTCGACGAATGCCGGACGAAACGCGTATCTTCGAGTTCGACGAGGCAGCAACGAAGCGAACCGTTCGCTCGAGCTCGACGCGCTTTCGTTTTCGAAAGACGCTTCGTCGACGAATCCCGGCGAAATCGTACCGCGAACGAGCCTCGCCATCGGACGATTGTACGCGGCAAATATTCTCGCTCCGTTGCCCGTTTGCCTGCTGCGTATTCGTCGTCGTTACCGTTATTGCTGCTGCTGCTGCTGCTGCTGCTTCTGCTGTCGTCGCACGAACGAAAGGGACATTTCCGTCTATTTTTGCGGTCTATCGAGAAAATAGCGTCGCCAACGTAGCGCGCGATCGACCAACCGCCAAGACCACCGGGGCGTCGGTACAAACGTTTGCCGATCGTCGACGGTTACGTATCGTTTCGTACGACGTTCTCGGAGCTTTTTATCCGCGCGATACGCCACGCGGCCGGTAAACAGCCTTCGCGGGTCGTATTCGCGTCCCACGGGAGCAACCTCGACTCGTACGCTTCCGCTGGAAAATCTGTGAGCGATTCGGACCTCCACGCGCTCTCGTTGGAACCGTCGAAACCCCTTCCCTCGATTTTCGAACGTTCGAATCGCTTAAAATTGCTTAAGGTCGAGCGGAATTTTGTACAAACGGAATCACAATTTTTCGTGGCTCGTTTCGGTCGACGTTCGGGACGATCCCGTCCGTCTCGGGCTCCGTTAGGAACGTCTCCGTCGCGATATTTGGACCGTTCCGACCGGGCGACGACGGTGGGAAGCAAAGTACTCGCGGAGGTTCGAATGGAACGGAACGGTACGGCACGGTACGGTACGGTAATTGAACGCGAAGAGAATTAGAGAATCGTCCGGGGGCATGGTCGGGCAGGGAATGGGCGTGCGCTTCGCGCCGCGCACCGTTCGCTGTTCGCTTCTCGCTTCTATCCATACGTCCACGGAACCAGCGGACCTCTTCGATGGAACCTATCGGGTCGTTGCTTCCTGCCGCGAGAAACGCCGTCGGACGAATCGATGAATCGCGAGGCTACGAACGGATCATTCGCTTTATAATTGTAATTTAACGAACGTCGCGATCGAGCGCGTGGGACCCGTCGCCCGTGCACGCCCGTAACTTTGGCATCTCGAGACCCGCTCCGTTCGCGTCGATTCGTCTTCGAAATCTTGGCTTCGAGGCGATTTTTCGAAAATGCCTTTCTTTAAATATTCTTTCGCAGTCGATTCGGTCGGGTAATCTTTTCCGGGAACCGACCGCATCGCGGCGAACGACGAACAGATCGAAGCGTCGATGCGATTCTCGCTCGCAGTTTTTCGCCGCAACGATTTCTCCCTGTCTCCGTTCGTTGGACTCCCTCGCCCTTGCCCTCGCCCTCTCTTTCTCGGTATCTCGGTTTCGTTTGCACGGCCGATAACGTTTTCTCGCGAGAGCCTCCGATCGACTTTGCGCCCAACGTCGCGCACCGCGTCGCGACGAAAATCGTTTCGAACGACGTTGGTCGTACGGCGAACGAAACCGGGAGTCGATCGATTCGCGTCGCGAAGCGTTTAACGCGATTACCGTCGACACCGATCGACGAATCGACGAAGGAGCGACGGACGAGATTCGCTTCGAGTTATGCTAATCGTTCGAGTCGACCTTCGCGCGCTGTCACTTCTCGGGCGCGAGAAACTTTCTTGCTTCGTCAACGTTCTCGCTGGGCTCCGTCGAGCACGAGCGAACGCGATTCGGAGGGATTCGATCCGACCGACGGTTTCGCGAAGACGATCCAAGACCTTGCTGCAAAAACCGAGCGAGTTCGGATTTTAAAGATCGTTCGATTCGAGGGATAAAATTCTTCCGAAAAGCGCAACGAAAAAGCGACGTCGAGCGAGACGTTCGGCGACTTTGCTCGCTCCGTCTTCCTTTCTCTCTTGATCGTCGTTTCGGCGTTTATTTTTGAAAAGCCGTCGCCGCGATTACGGGCGCGTGGAGCGCGACGAGCGATAAAGTCGAGCGGTTCGTTACAGGCTCGAGAGCATAAAAATTTTAGCGTAACGCGTCGATCGTCGAGTCGGATGAATCGGAAAAGCTCCGACCTTGCTTGCGTCGTTATCGCGTTTGCGTCATAATATTTTCTCGTTGCTCGACGGAGAGGGCGAGAAAGAGGGAATCGCTGGCTACGAGTGGGAGGCGGAGAGGCTAGAGGGGAGAACGCACAAAGCCAGAAATCGCTTTGAATGTCGGTGTCCTTTGTCCCCACCGCGGCGCGCAGCTGGCCGGCTATCGTCGTCGGTCGCCGCGCGTAGTCGTTGCCGCTGTTTACTCGAGAGCGCGTAAACGTTCGAGAGCGTGTGCGCGCGTGTACAAGCGCTATTCGGCTTTTCTCGACCATGGAACGTCTATCGATCGCTTCCGCGTGACGCTGTCTCGAAATAAAACACCTGTTCCTTCCTAACGATCCATCGATCGTACCCCCCGCGTTCGCTAATTTTCCGGGTGCGTCGCTTTTCCCGATCGTACCTGTACTTTCCGCGTTTATCGCGAGCCGACGATAAGATTTTCCAATTTTTCCGTGAATCGCGCCAGAACGCGAATCGTCGTCGTCAGTCGTCGTCGTCGCGAAACGAGTTTACCCGTCGACCGATCCATCCGGAAGCGAAACCGTAACCCGAACCTGGAAACGAACGACGTCGTCGTCGTCTTTAAATTACGCGGTGACGACACGATTACGCAAGCGTCTCGCGAGCTCTGCTCGTAGTAAATATTTTTCCGTTCGTCCTTACGGAACGTTTTCCGTTGCATCGATTTCCGGAGTCGATTGCGCCAAGTTTCCAACAAAACGATTCGATCCGGTTGAATTTCGTCCGTGAACATGGCCACGAAAAGACGAACGCGCGTGCTCGCGCCCGCCCCGTTGATCGTCCCCGTATCGATCGCGATGGCAAACAGAGGGTGTACCGATAGGTAAACGCGCTATTCTAATAAGCAGATTCGATCAACGGAACGGTAGCCGGCTAACGGCTGGCCGATCACCGGCCGGATCACAGTAATTTTCAGTAGCTTCAGGACCAGTACCTTTGTCCGCGCGTCCATTTCGACCTACGTTCTTTGCCCGTCGGGTCGCGAATCTCTCGTCTTTGACGACGGAACGACGCGTCTGCCTTCTTCCGAAGCACGTGGAAAGGACCGATACTGACATCGACGTCGAAATCGAAATCTATACACGGCCGTCGCTCCGAGAATCGTCGCCGATACGCGTTTCCAACTTTTCTTCCACCCGACGGTTCGTAGATGGATGGGTCCAAGGGGGTTCGGCGTCGTCTAGTTTTCCCTTCGATCGTCGTCGAACCGCCGCTCGCCTCGCGTTGCTCTTTACGGAAGCTCGAAAGATCTTTTCTCGTCGCTTCTTTTTATACACCGAGTCCGATATCCGCGTACAAATTTATCTCTTCTGCGACTAATCGTGGCGGGGAAGCGCGTCTTTGTTCGTCGCGTTGTACGTTTTTATCCCCACTCGAGTCGTCGAATGTTAAATACTCGGAACGGTTCGTCGCGCGATCGTTCGAAGCGGCGACGGACGTTTCGATCGAAACGAGCATTCTGTATTTTCCTTTCGCGTATTTTAAGAACTCGACGAGATTCGATGTCGTCGCGATCGAGGGAGCAACGAATCGTGGACTCGTTCGAATTCGGAGACTCGATCGATCGATCGACGAGAAAGAGAGTCGGTCGACGGGGACGGGCTCTCGTCGGCCGGTTTCGTTGGTTCCGCTCGGCAGCCGCGCGAGCAATTATCGCGGCGGACTCGGAACGATACGGGCGCAATGCTTTTGCAGCTTCGCTCGTATTCGCCGTCTTCGCGAATTAACCTTTACCTATTTGCGTGTTTGCGCGTTTATGTAACGCCGCGCGGCGTTCGCTTCCGTTCCCCTCGCAGCTCGCTGTCCACGGGCCTGCGGACAACCTCTGGAATCGCAACGTCCTCGTTCGGAATCGTTTAGAACGTCCACGTCGAACCGGCCCGCCGACTCGTCACTCTACGAATTATCCGATACTTTATCCGCGGACGATCGGATTTGCTTCGATCGGGAATACCGGATCCAGCTTTCCGACCTCCGATAACGGTAACCGAGAACTTGAAAGCGTTTCCGATCCGTCGCAGCGATACGAAAAGATGCGCGCGCGTTATCTTCGCGTTCTCGAGCGTAGTCTCTGCTCTATCCGAAGCTTTTTATCTCGACGATATCGGTGCCCGGACACGGGATCGCGCGTTTCTTTTGAATTTTCGGTGTCCGTCCGTTGCTCTAGAAACGAATATTCTACTCCTTTCGCGGATTCATCCGGCACCCTCGTCGGGGACCCGTCGTCGCTCGTTAACGAGGCAAATCGGTGCGCAACGACGTTTCGAGACAAGGGCAGCGCCGTTCGTTCGCGCGTTGAAAAAGAATCCGAATCCCAGCAACGAAAGACGACGCGTTTTTAGCGGGTTCGCGCGACCGGCGATCCTACGATTTCGATCCCCATGGAGGAGAACGATTCGCGAAAGTCTCGGGGGATTCTTGTATCCGCCGTGCCGAGAACGAAGTATCCGTTCGGAAGCGCGCGTCTCTCTCGATTCGGGAAATAGTTTTCAAAGCGCTATTATCGTATCGCGACGAGACTCGAGGCCGATCGATGTCCGGTGCGCGATGAAATAAAGCCTCGAGCACAAAGGCGTATGCATCGAGGGTAACAGAGGGAAGGGGGCAGGTTGGTCGAGCACAGGAGGCCAGGCGGGAAGGAGAGAATCGGAAGGAAGGTTATCCCTCGCCGACTCCGCAACCTTCGGCTTCGAGGGTACAGGGCCGCGGTGGTACGACGTCCCCTCGGTTTTTCGCCCTCTTTCCTCCCGCTCCCTCTTCGTCGTTGTCTCTCGCAGGGGGCTGGAGGCTATGGGGATGTGGGGCTTTGGGGCTGTGGGGCTGCGGAGATAGGAGAGCCACGGTGTCGCAGCCGGTCGCCTTCGCGCAGGATGCGAAAGCTCTCGCGAACGCCGAAAAATAGGCTAACGCTTCCGCGAGCGTCTCTCCTCCTCCTCCGAGAAAAACGGTCGAGTGTCGTTCGAACGCACAGGAGGTCTCTCGAAGATCGTCCAAATTTAGTTTAGAATTTCGAGAGAAGGATTGAGATTTTTTTGAGCGGACGCGGAGCATAGGTCGGGGACAAGGGGCGATAACCGGCCAGAGTCGTGGACGAAGGGGACGATAACTCCCGATCGATGCGACGAATCGTCGATCGAACAACGCGCGAAGAAGGGCGACGTCGGTTTCTCTCTCACTCTCTCTCTCTCTCTTTGCGTCTCTCGTGGGTAGAATTAATTCGCCGAGTTAACGGCGCAATTAGTCGGCCCTGCGCCCGACAACGCTCGTCGCGGCTGCGTGAAACGGAGAACCACTGGCGGAGAAGAAGCTTTTGTCCGGTTCACAGCCCGAAGTGCAATTCGGGTTAATCGGAGAACAAGAGAAACGTAACGAGAGAGAGAGCGACAGAGTGAGAGTTCGGAAGGGTTGGAGAGGCGAGGGGCGTGTAACCTCGCCTCGTTTCGCTTCGACTCGGATACTTTAGCCCTTAACTCCGGCTCTCGGATGACCGGGGAAAAATCGATCGGAACCGTCGAAAGAAAGATACGCTTTTCGCGCTGTCTCGCCTTGGAATAATTTCGCGGTTTCTCGGAAATCTGTCTTTTCGAAAGATCGAACGGCGAGCGTTCTTTCCTGGTTCGGTCGGCAAAGTTCCGTCCCGCTTCTCCCGACTTCTAGAAATCGTCCGTAAATATCGGCGGACCACCCGCGCTTCGGTTTCACCGAGCGAACACAAAGGAGTCCCAGAAACGCTATGCGATCGCCGCACCGGTGTAATTCCTATTCCAAACAGATTTTCCAGCCGAACGTTGGCTCTCGACGGCAGGTAGTCGACGGCCGTGCCGACCCGTACGCGCGTTTCCAGCCGGCGAGAAAACCGTTGGGCTCTCGGTGGATCGGCGATCCTGCTCGTCCAAGGGAAAACCTGTATCGCTTGTCCTGGACGATCCGAAACACGATTCCCACGAGAAACTCGGAACGCGCAAACCGGCGAAAGAAAGGGAGAAGGGAGGGTTAGACGAGTTCCAACGACCGCCACGGACGACGCGTTCCACGGAAGTTTCTTTGTTGCGCTCGGTGGCCCGTTGGTTGTTCCAAGTTCCTAGCGCGTTTCTCGAAAGGAGGAGCTGGAACGACTAGAGAGAGAGAAAGAGAGAGGGAGAGAGAGAGAGCGTTGAGCGTCTACGGTAAGACGGGCTGCGGGTTCGGTCGATCTTTTCTGCCCGAAGTAGAAAAGAGAGAAAGAAGGAGAAGGAGATGCGGCAAGGAGAGAAGAAAAGGCTCGAACCTCTTCGCGAGACTCGGTCGTCCTTCGATAGGGCCATAGGACCGCCGCGGGGCCAGTCTCGTTTTCTCTATCTATCCTTGCCGACCGAGTCGAGACCCAACGCTCGTCGAAGCGAACCAAGGGCAGGGAAGCTCCCCTGGACTCTCTACTCGCTACTCTCTACTCTCTACCCCCGACTCCCGACTCGTTTCCAACGGGGGCCACTGGCCCCGGCTATGCGGGATATACCGGACGACCTTGGGCCTCATGGTCAATTTGCGAGGTCCGTTCCCTCCGGATAGACCCTTACGGCAGTCTTATTAGCCACCGAGTCGCATCTCGCATCTCGCATCGCGCTTCTCGCTCGTCGCTCGCTTTCCTCGTCCTCCGCGAAACGTCTTTTCCGACTCGTCGACCGACACGTTTTTCTCTAGCCTCTGTAAACTGGTCGTTTGCCACGAGGAAATTGGTACGTTTCTCGCGATCGCAAATCGCCCGTTAAAAACACGCGCGTTTCCGTTTGCCCCTCCGATATCTCTCGTCGCGTTCGAACCCGTCGAAAAGCCGCGGGACCGGCTCCGAAAGATCGCGGTGTCTCGAATTGTACTCGTAATTAACTCGTTCTCGCTCGTCGCGGACAACGCCGACCGACGATCGTCGACGATCGGTGAAAAACTGAAATCACCGGCGGACACGCGGCGCACGGTGCCGTTTTCCAGCCTCGGGTCCGCGTATTCCTCGCGATTACGCGACTCGCCGCTCTCGGTCGAGCACCGTTCGCGCGATTCCTCCGTTTCGACGGCCGAGGAGAGATCCGCCAATTCGATCTTTTCGTACGCGCAACGAACGCAACGGAAAAACTGGACCGATTAAAAATCACCTGACGGACGCGGCGCGTACTCGCTTCGGTAAACAAACCGACTCGCGATCAGCTGCCGGTGATCGCTTTTTACTCTTGCCGCGCAACGCTATAAAATTATAATCGACTCGCTGAATAATCGCTGCCGTAAACTCGATATAAAATTTCCTACTCGCTCGGCGAGCGTATCGTCCAACGAGGAACGCTTGGAACGATTCTACCTTCTCTTTCGCTCGTTAACGTTGCATCAACGACGCGAGGCGGTCGCGCCGCTTCCGCTTTACGAAACGTCCGGATTCGTCTTTCTCGTTCGATGCGTATCGCAACGACGCGTCGTACGTCGGAAACGCGTTGCTCTGTCGTGCCGTTTGCGAACAGTTTACGGACAGTTTACGGACAGTTTGCGGTCGAGCGTTTCTTCTCCGGAATGGTCGTTCGTTGTCGCGACTCTCGCAAGGTCCGGCCTCGCCCGCGGTGAAATTCGATCGGCCGGAGTTTATTTCGGACGATTGTTACAGGTTTTTTCGCAAAGCGCGCAGCCGTTCCGGCACGAATCGATCGAACGAGACGTCGCGCGACCGTCCGTTTCCATGGGCATGATTTCGCCACGCGTATGCGACCGTTAACGTCGATGCCGGAGCACACGCGACACGCGCGAAGGCGAGTCGATCGTAGAGGTTCGTCGCTTTATCAAATTTTATCGCGGCGACGCGAGGCCCGCGCGCAAAGACAGGCCAGGCCAGACGCACGGTTGCTCACGGTCGGCCTGGACTGGTCTGCTTCGGTTTTCTCTCCCACTCTCTCTTTCTCTCTATCTCTCTATCTCTCTCCCTCCTTCCTGATCTCTGTTCCCACTCTCCGACGAAATCGGTCCGTCTCTCTCGGCGACGCGACGTCGCGCGTCTCCTCGGCCGGTTCGTGCGTCTTCTTCCAAGCTACAACTTGGCGCGTGCGAAACGGCCGAGAGAACTACAGTCGACGTCGCGCCCTTGAAGAGAGTTAGCCTTTGTCTTATCACAGTCGGCTTGCGCCAAGCATCGACCTTGACTTCGCTTCTCTCTCTCTCTCTCTCTCTCTCTCTCTCTCTCTTCTCTCCGCTTTGCTCCCACTCTACCACCAAGTTTGCTGCGAAAATCGCACGGACCGGTTCTCGAAAACGATCGAGGTCTTGCGGAGATCGAAACACTTTTTCATGGGTTTTCAGCATTCGAAAAATCATCGACGAAACAAACGAGCGCACGTTCGCTGTAAAAAGTTTTCGAATTTGAACACAGGTCGGTTCGAATCGTCGGTACGGCGACGGCTGAAACGCGCGCGGATTGGAAGCGGCAAGGGGTTACCTAGCAGGCCCTGCCTCGAACGCTGGAACACAGGTATCGGTAACGGACGGGTTGACAACGCGAAAGGGCCTCCGACCGATCGTCCGTTCGTTGGCGAGGGTAGAAGACGGTCGATGCGCTCGACGAATCTTAATTTCTCGTCGAAGAGCTACGCGCTGCGAATCGCTCCGGTCGATCCGTTGGCCACGAGTCCGAACGCGCGCGGAAACGAAGCAGGAGGAGGAGGGTAGGGCGATCGACGCGCTCGCGAAACGCAAAAAGAAACGGGAAATCGGCGAGATAAGTTTTTATTCTGCTTCCATCGAGCGTTTCCAATTCGAATATCCAGTTGGAATCGTGGCTAGGGAATTTCAGCGAGCTTTCCGGCGATAGCGGCCTCGTCCGGTTTCCGATTTCTGTCGGCGTTCTCGGGTTTCTTCGCGTCTCTTCCACGTCCTCGTTTCTACACGCCACGGGACGAGATAAAACCGCGAACTTCCGACGACGAGAAACGACGAGGAGCGACGAGGAGCGTAACGCCGAACGACGCGCGCGCGATTCTATTCCCTCGTATGCGGTCGATGCTACGGACCAGTTTTTCCCAGTATCGTAAAACCAGTACGAATTCGCGCTACGATGCGTTCGACTCCCATCGATTCCCTGTTTGCGAAGAACCGAGCAGAGCCCCCACCGGTTACGAGATACTCGAAGCGTCTCGTTTCCGCGACGAAGCTTCTCGTGCCAAATTCCGTTCGAACGGAGTATTCGTTTCCGCGAAACGCGATCGAGGACGCGCTCGAACGGCGGACACGCGATCCGAGAAACGTATTCCGTCGGCCGATCAAAAGCAGCGGCGGTGTTCGTCGTCGAATTCACGAATCGGGAAACGACGCGTGGAAAATTCTGTCGAGAGCGAACTTGGTTCGGTCGGTTTCGATCGGTTTCGATCGTTTCGAAGAATGAACGCGACGGTTTCGATCGGCGACGCAGCCCCGAAGCGACTTCGAAAACGGTTCCGCGATTCGCGGGTCCATTCGGATTCCGAATCCGTTGAAAGAGAGGCGCGGGCCGGGCCGCCGGAGAGTCCAGGGGAAAGTGGAACACCGTTGCTCGCCGCGTCGGTGAAAACGAGGAAGTTGGGTGAAAACCGCGTGCACCAAGCCCGAAACAACGCAATTACAGAGAACGTACCGCGCGTTCCGAGAATAGAGCTCCGACGAATCAGTTTCCTCGGCTTCGGTCGAATCGCGCGCAGCGTGGATTTCGTTTCTCCGCGAGACCGGTTCCAGTCGCTGCGAACGTCTACAAAACATCTTGAAAATCGTAAACGGTCGACCGTCGGACGATACGAATCGTTGTTCGAGGGTACGTCGAAGCGCGGAGCACGGCCGAGACGTCCGTTCGTTTCCGCTCGCATCGAACGTCGCGTCGATTCGATTTTTCCGACCCTCGAAACCGAACGAGGGCGAACGGTTCGGTTCCCTTTCTTTTGCGTCGTTGGCGATCGTTGACGATCGTTGGCTCTATCGATCCTCTCGAACTCGCGACAAAATTTGAGCGAACCGAAGGAGTCGTGGACTTCGGTATCTCTTCGCCCGAGTTACAGAGGACTCGATTCGAGGCTCCGATCCGTCGCGAATCCGAGAACACGAATACGAAACGTATCTGCGCGTTCCGCTCCATTTCTCTTTCCCTTTCCTCTCTTTTTCATCCCGTCTTTACGAATTTCGTACACACCCGACCACCGATCGGCGGCGGCTCCGAAGACCCCGCTTTTCTTCCGATCGTCTTGTTCGCGTCAACGGAAAGCGCGTTCGGACGCGACCATCGTAAGCGGAAAAAAGCGGTTGACCGAGATATCGATACGGAAATAGCTCCGACGACGGTTTTCGACGTCTCGGGAATACCCTGGTCGGGGGGTTCCTCTTCCGGGCGAGGCGACGCTTTCCAATTTCTCGTGCGCGCTTCCGCTTCGAGATTCCGGCCTCTTGAAAATTAACCGACCGATCTTTGTCGTTTCTAGTTCTAGACGAGCATCGGAAAAGTTTACTCGATCCCGAATGCCTCGCGCGAGGCTCCTACTTCGGTCTCGTCCAAAGAAAGCATCGTTTGCGCGAGCAAAGACAAAGATACGAGCGATCGATGCGTGTACGAATCGTCCGATATAGGTAGTGGCCCGAGAGCGGTCCGATACGCGCGATCGGAGGCGGCTTGCACGCGTCTACTCCGCACCGATCCGCGATAAGATACGGATCTTTTCCGGAGGATAAATCGAGTCCCCGGCCACGCGAAAAAGACTCTCGTTCTCTCCTTTCACTTTCCAATACGCTGCGCAGCCGGCGGATAAGAGAAATCCCGCGATCGCGTTGCTCTCGCCGAGCCGAGAAAAACCGACGAATCTTTGCCGGCTTTTGCTCCGACTCTGGCTCACCGGTTCCCTCGTCTCGCGGACGAAATCGAGATCGTTTCTCGAAACTAGCCGGACGAGAGCGACGATCGACGATCGTCGTTCCCCCCTCGTCGAAGCGGAAACTCTCCGTTCGTTCGCGTCTACAACGAGACGTTTTCTCGAATCGGCGCGGCGCACGATAAACGCTGATCGGTCGAACGGTGCGCGAGGGTTAAACGTCTTCTTCGTCGACGTATCGGCGATTGCCTTTTACGCAACCTGTCCTTCTCCCGGCCCGCGCCACCGTCTCGAAGCCTGCTCTAACTTTCACTTCCACGTTACTCCCACGTTGCATTCGAGCTAGAATACTATATGCGCCGCGGATGGTCGGGCATCGCGGAGAACGCGGGGAAGAGCTGCTCGAACGCGACGAACGGTGGCATACGGCAAAGAGCAGAGAGCAGAGAACGGAGAGCTCGAGTTCCCGGCAGCAAGCGGCAACGACATTTCGCCAGGAGGGAGAGGGGGAGAGGGGGAGAGAGAGAGAGAGAGAGAGAGAGAGAGAGAGAGAGAGAGAGAGAGAGAGAGAGAGAGAGAAACGGT
>CM052098.1:284160-345905 GCA_028453745.1 Agapostemon virescens | reverse complement strand
TCCGTCGTGATTCTATCCGAGGCTCGAGACCCGAGAGGTGAACGTAACGCGAGCAGTTTTGTGGGAAACGAGAGACCCGGGGATCCCGTGGCGCGCCGATACGATACCCACGGATCGGCTTTTTCCATTGCGCGCGCTTAGGAACGTCGCGCCGCGTGTCATGCTCGGTTCGCGAGGAACGATCGAAGGAACGTCGATCGTCGCCGAGAGCGCAAGCGATCTTCTCGAGGGCTCGTCGTCTTCCTCCGAAGTACGCGCTACCGTTCGCCTCTTTTGCACGGACACGTTTCGACGAACGTTGAAACGAAAGCTACGAAGAGAGGAGGAGGAATCGCTCGAAACGCGAGTCCGCGAAAGCGGCCCAATTTCCGCGCGGGTCGAGGGCGCGGAACGATCCCCCGGGACGAGCGCGAGGTACGTCGAAGAGCCGAAAGATCGACCCGGTGAATTCGTTGCCCTCGTCGCGTCGGACGAGGATCGGAAGATTAGGACGAAACCGGCGCATCTTGGTTTCTCGAACGGCTCCCGGGTCCGATGAACTCGCGCGCGGGGTCCGACTTGCTCGAGAGTCGACGATGCTCGAGCAGTTGTTCCGTACTTGGCCCGCGCGAGCTCCATCGCGCGGCTCCCGCATACTCTTCTTCTTTCGCGTTTCTTTCATCCCCTCCGGTCTCGTTGGCCTCCACCTCCTCCTCGTCCTCCTCTTCCTCGTTCTCCTCGTTCTCCTCGTTCTTCTCCTTCTCCGCCCCTTGTTCCGCGTTCGAGTTGGCGTTTTCGTAGCTTCCATCGACGCCGTCCTCCACCCTTTTCCCAGCATCGAGCGAGTCCCCTCGAGGCAACGCGACTGTTCCGTCCTCGTCGCAGAGATCGGTCGGAACCGTGGACGACCTCGCATCGAGAAACTAGGAAATTTGCCGGTTTTCGGCAAAGAGACCTTCGGGGTCTCTCTTCTCGTTTCTCGAGCACGCGAACAAAGAATTTTGGTTTCGGTCCCGAAGAAGGGTGCCCGAACGCGATCCGCTCGTTCTTCTCGCTTCGACGATGCGACAACGTCTGTCCCGTCGACGCGTCTCGCCGACGGTAATTCTGATCGTTCGATATCGTTTTCCGTTGCAGACTTGCGGTGAGCGACTGTGCGCCTCAAACATCGCGGGTCAGCTCGAACTTGCACAGCAGCAGCAGTAGCATGGCAGTGAGCCGCGTACCGAGCCCACCACCGCCGGAAGTGAACACCCCTGTGGCCGAGAATTGGTGTTACACGCAGGTACGTATCGAGTCAGCGCCAACAACGACAACGACGACGACAACGACGGTTAGTTTAAGTCGATCGCGCCGAATCGGGTCCGTCGTATTCGCGAATCGGTGCAAAGGGAAAATCGAGAAGATCGGTTCGGTCTTGTCCGATCGCGTCTGGTCGCGGCGCGAGCGCTCGCCCGCTTCTGGCGCTCTCGTTCTATTTTTGCCGGTCGTCCCCTCGCGATGCGAACGACCCGCAACTAGATATCACGTTCCTCCCGTGCCCCGCGGATCCTCCAACTTGGCCGTGGAAACGTTCGCCGAGTTTCCCAGGGAAAACGTTGAACGATTCGCGAGGCGTCGGTTCGCGTCGCGGTCGAGAATAGAAAAGTTTGTTCGTCGGTGGTAAAATCATCTGGAACTACCGGTCCTGGCGAATTCTCTGGAAAGATTACGGTCGATGGAGATCGGGCATCGAGCGGAGCGCGGGCCTTTTCTCTCTCCCTATCGCCGGGAATCGCGAAGAGAGTACTCTCGGTTTTCAGAGAACGCGTGCGCCAGGGGGAACGCGAGAGGGAGCGGGAACGGGAGCGTACGGGGCCCCGTACCACCGAATCGAAAGTCGATTCGTGCTCCAGTTAACTTTCGTAATGCACGCCGATTTCGCCGCGTCAGCGCCGGGTGCAGCCGGTGGTGCAGCAATCGCGCGCACCATCGCCGCTGAATCTGTCGTAACTCGCGGCCGAGTAACGAGCCGATCGATCGACTCGATAAAACCGTAGAAAGCGTCGCGGTGGCGGCGGTGGCGGCGGTGGCGGCGGTGGCGGTGGATAGCGATGCCGTTGTCCGCCTTTCGAATCCCGCGATTCGAGCACCGCGCGACCATTTTCTTTCCTCGAAACGTCGCCGAGAGCGCTCCGTGTCTCGCGCGGACGGTAAACCAAAATCTACCGGATCTCGTAGCGATCCGTCTACCCGGCGGTCCCGAATCTACGAAAGTCTCGCGCGAATCGTTCGGTCTGGAGCGGTCAGGTCCGTCGGTTCCGCGCGCGATACCGCCGACGTTGGTTGCTGCTGGTTGCTGCTGGTTGCTTCTCGTTTCCACGCAGTTACCTCGAGGCACGCGTTCGATCCTCGCCAAACCGAGCTCGCTCGTCCATCGTCGAATCGAAGGGAAGCGAAGCGCCGCGACGCGGAAACGATGCCTCGAGCCAAACGCCTCGAAACGCCGCCGCGCGTCGAGAGAACGGATAAGCGCCGACTATTTTCACCGGTCCGTTCGTACGTGTCAGGTCGATCGACGGTCGCTTCGAACGCGGCGCGATTCGCCGAAATGAATTTTCCCCGTGGAACGGGGTCGTTGTTCCCGTATCTTGGTCGAAACGATCTTTGCCCGTCGCTTCGAACGCGATCGAACGCCCCGAAGTCGTCGAAAGTCGGTCGCTCTACCGTTCCGAGAGCCGGTCGTCGGGGACGCGGTATCGCGAATCGACGAAACCTCTCGCCGACAAAAATGTCTCGCGAAACGCGAATCTTTGGTTGGCTCGCACCGACCGATGCTATTTTGCTGGTTTGCTCGGGTACTCGGTACTCGGTACTCGGTACTCGGCCACCGTGTCCGCGATTCTACCGGAAGCCTCGACTTGGTCTGGTGCTTGAACCCGTGCGCGCCGCTCCCGTAAACGGGCACGAGCACGAGCACGAGCACGAGCACGGATGATTCAAGGCCGATCCTCGACGACCGCCGGCGCATCGGGTTGAACGACTCTCGGGGAGCGTCGACCGGGCCTTCTCCCTTCCTCGCCGCCTCGCTCCTCGGTGTTTTCTTCTATGCGGAAACGTCGAATCGTTGAACGCGACGAACAAACGAGCGAGCTCCTCTTCCTTGCCAGGCATCGTCTCGTCTCGTCTCGTCTCGTCTCTCGCTGTCCCCGTATCCACCGAACCGAGGACGCGGTCCCGATGGAATCGGAAATTTCCTTTTTCCAACCAACGATTCGTTCCGCGAACGTACCTTTCGCGCGTTGTTCGACGAATGCGCGCGATCCTGTTCGATCTTTTGCGTATTATCGGTGTACGCGCGAAATCGGGCCGTCTTCCGGGCAGGCCGGTCGGTCCGACGCTTTCAGACAGAGTCGCGGTCGCGTACGCGAGCCGTTTGTATTCGATTTTTGCTTTCTCGGGAGGAGGATTGGGGGGAGGATATAAATCGGTTCGCGAACCCTCGATTTCTTCCGCGTTTCGTTGCACGAGCGTTCGACGGTTCCAAAGAATTCGCGAACAGTCTCCGATGCGTACGCGACGAATCTCGTCCGACGCCAAGTGCTTCCGCAGAATGTTGTTCCGTCTCGAAATAGACTCCGGAACGATCGACGGCGTTCGCGAACGCGAAACTGGATCGGAACGTTGGAAAACTCGTACCGATTCGTTCTCGGCGTTGTTTCGAAAAGCCCGCAACGAATTTCCCATCGATTTTCCATCGAGGCTCGTCGCTTCGCCACGGACGACCATCGGTCGCGCACCGTCGTTCGACGGAAGTCTTTTCACGGCCGCGATCGATGGAAGCGCCGATCTTTGACCCGTGTTCGTTCCTGAAACGCGCGTTTCAAGGACGATTATGGTCGATCATCGCGGGTTGAACGACTCTTGGGGCCATCGACCCGTACACCTCTTTGGCTCCTCGTTTCTCGTATCTCGTTTCTCGTTTCTCGTTCCTCGTTCCTCGTCGCCGCGATCCTTGGAAACGAACAAGTCGTATCGATATTATTCCCTCCTTCGGGCTGCTTAACAGTACTCGAGACCGATTAACAGTATCCAGAGGATCGGTGGGTGGCACGATTTCGCTGGGTTTCATTCTTTCCTCTCTCTCTCTCTCTCTCTCTCTCTCTCTCTCTCTCTCTATCTCTCTCTCTTTTTCTGTCTCTATATATCTATATGTATCTGTATATCTCTCTCTATCTCTCGCGTCGAATTCGTCGCAATTCCGACGCAGGGACGCTCCTATTACCGGATCGTTTGAGTTTCAACCATCAACGTCCCGATTTATTGGTTCTTCGACTCGCGATCCACTGCCCCTATCGACGATACCGATGTTCCTTCGTTTGCTCGTCTTACGGATTATTTTTGCGCGAATCGATTGCGACGGCAAACCGAACTATCGGCCAACCATCGGCCCAATTCGATTCGCCGTTAGCTTTAACCGCATCGGTGTTTATCGACCGCGAATCATCGGGTTAACAGGACCGAGAGTCTTTCGCGAAACGACTAACCTGCCACTCGCTCTCTCTCTCTCTCTCTCTCCGCCTCCCCTCTTGGAATTAATGAAATTTATCGAGACCGTTGTACAACGAATGAAAATCCCGTGGCAAAGGGTCTTGCGCAAAGCCGACGCAACGAGACGGGGAGGGTCGGCGCGCCGGCCACGCGATACAGCCGCCGCGATTTACGAAAGGAGTACGCGCGAACTCGCGTTCGAGAGGATCGATCGAACGCGTAGGCAGACTTGGAACGCGTCCAGGCTGCGTCGTTGCGTTCGAGAGTACGGAATTAGAGTCGGAATACGAGCGTCGGACCCGCGCCGCTAGTTTTTCCATTGTTCGGAAATCCTCGCGGACCGGACCAACGTCGACTCGCGACGCTTTCGATTCGACCGGCGAGCCCGAGAATCGTTGCCAAATATTTCCAGCGGCGACACCTTCCGCCCGAAAGCGTCTCGCGAAATCTATAAAATCTCGACACGGGCGTAAACGCGTGCGAACAACAAGGAAGACGGAACGCGAAGGTTCAGGGCCGCGTTTCGCGACTTCCGGCGTCGGCCGGTTAAATTTCGCAACGCCGCCTCGGAAGGAAGATTTTCCGACCGTGAACCGTCGCGAAGGAACGTCGTAACTGGTTACGAGATTACACGCACCGGCGTGCGTCGAACCGCCGCGAGATAGCCGATGCCGCTCCGCTTCGCGCCGCGCCGCAGCTTCGTCGTCCTACCTGTTTCCGACGCGAATATCGACCTTGGATTTTCGACGCGCGAAAGTCGCGCCGAAGCGACGACGATCGAAACTTCGCGTTGTTCTTCCTTTGCAAGAGAACTCGACGACCGCCTTCGCGGACGCTTCTTGCGGCGACCCGACAACGAATTTCAGAATCCTCGACGCGATTCGCGTTTGGAATTGGACGGTCGCGCGCGAGACCATCGAGGCGTCCCGGAGCGGAAACTCGGGACGGTGCTCTACCGCGTCGAACCGGTCGATAGGTGGGAACAATCGCGGGTGAAAGCTGTTCGAGTCTGTCTCTCGGTGATCGACAACGATTTCTACCAGGCTAAACTTTACGTTCGAAAGTGCGTCGACGAAATACGCTTACGCGTCTTTTCGGAAATTTCGGAAATTTCGGAAAGACTCGCGATCCACGAACGATCTCGATGCGTTCGTTGACGCGTTTTCGTCGTCGCTCGAGAGCAGCCCGGGAGAGGGCGGAGAGATCCGTAACCTCGCGTTTTCGCGAACGAGAGAACGTCGCTCGAAGATTTCGAAACGATTCGCGGCGTCACGGTACATCGAGTCGCGACCAACCTCTCGATCGATCGCGAATCGACCGCCGATCGAAATCGATTCGTTCGCCCCCGCTCCGTCCCACCGATCGATCGTCGCGGACAAAGAGAAATTTGCCGAATCGAAGGAAACTCGAAGGAGGCGGAGAATGGTTTCCGCCGTGGCCGAAGGCGTCGGCGGCTCGCGTCTCCGTTTCGAACCGGAAACGCCACCTGCGTCGCCCGAATAGCTGATTTTAAAGTCGAGCTTCCGTTAGAATCGTTCCTCGAAGTCCGGCACGCGGAGAATACGAGGAAACTAATTTAGAATCGGTCCGTGGCGCGTACCCGCGTCGGCCAGCGGCAAACGCGACAAACGCGGCCTCCGATGCTCGCCGTATTCGATTCGCGTTAGAAAGCGCGTGTTGTCGGTTGTTCGTAGATTCCGAAACGATTCCTTTTCGGACGGTATCGTCCGGTGGCAGGCGCCGCCGCGTTCGTCGTCGAATCGGATTCGAAGCGGATTCCAACTTTTCGACTCGTCTCGACGAAACGGACTTTGGAAGTCCGAAACGGTTTATCGGAGTTAGGTCGGTTGCGTCGGGTACGAGATCGAGTCGACGCGTAAAGATCGCCGCGATTCGTGATACTCGCGCGACAAATTTTGCGGGCAACGACCATCGATCGATGCTCAGAGGTTGTTTGCCGAGTATGCGTGTCCCACGCCGAATACGACGCAACAGGCTTGCTCGCGCGCGGTCCAACGAGCAAAGCGCAACCGCGATGGATCGTCGTCGACGACGATAGGGCCCCCCTCCCTCCAGCCCCCGTTTGCGTTCCCGTCTTCGGTGTTCTCGTCTCCAGCGGACGACGAACGACGAACGACGAACGACGAACGACGGACGACGGACGAATAGATTTGGCCACGGGCACGACTCGGTTCGCCAAGGTCGTGTACGCGCGCGTGACGTCAGGGATCGTTGACTCCCGGGGGCTCGACCTCGGCTTCTTCGTCTTCCTCTTCCTTCTCCTCTGCCTCTTCGCTTATCTCCATCTTGTTCCTTCCCCTACCGACGCGACTCGAAACGACTCGAAACGACTCGAGGGGCGCGCAGAGTTCGACTCCGCGAACAAGCCGAGAAACGAATCGTTCGAGAAATTTCGAAACGATTCTTCGGGGTGGGGTGTGGAGGAGACGAACGAAAGGCCCCGTTGCCCCTTCGAAATCTCGAAAAGTCGTAAGCGATCGAACGTCGCGGAACTTTTTACACGGCACCGGAACGTCTTTGCTTTCGATATCGTTCTCTGTCTCTCTTTTCGCCGACCGCTCGGAAAATGCCGGCAAAACAGTTTCGCTAAAGGTTAAATCCTTTTTCTACGCGCGTTTTTCAAGGTAATTACGTAAAAGTTCTACTCGACCCTGGTTCTTCTCTCTCTCTCTCTCTCTCTCTCTCTCTCTCTCTCTCTCTCTCTCGTTCTCTCGATCTCTCCGTTTCCCAGCCTGTTTCCGACACGTGCTCTCTCGGTACTTGTAGTTCTTCGCTGCTCGTCTGCTCGACTTCAAGGCCACGATCAATTTAGTCGGCAGGAACACCTTTCAGCGTTCCTCTCGAAAAGAACTTTTTCTTTCTGCTCGCTTCGCGCCGTTACCCTTCCCTTCTCTTCCCTTCCCTTCCCTTCCTTTCTCTTCTTCTTCGCATCGTTCCGTTTCTTCCTCCGTTTTCTTTTTCGCTCTTTCGAGACGCGGCCGGCCGACGAATATATCCGAGCGCTTTGCCGTTCGTCGCTCGATGGTTTTTCATCGAGACGTTTGGCCTCAACTTTCCATACCGATGGCCTTTCGACAAAATCGCCTACGTACGACGCAGGATTTCGGAAATATCGATGATCGGAGTTGCGAATGTTTCTTTCCGCATACCGTTCGATAGAAACGTTTCGCAACTCGTGTATTCCGCGTTCGGCAGTGAATCTTTCAGTGTGACAGAGAGAGAGAGAGAGAGAGAGAGAGAGAGAGAGAGAGAGAGAGACGATGGCGGCGGCAATGTAACGCTTCCGGTAGTTGTTAGCGCGTAGATGAAACCCCTAACGCTTACTTGGAACGGGACGCATTCTGACGTGGGTTGCATTCGAAGGTCTTGTGTGCGCAGGTGAAGGTGGTGAAGTTCAGCTATATGTGGACGATAAACAACTTCAGCTTTTGCCGGGAGGAGATGGGAGAAGTGCTGAAGTCGTCCACCTTTTCGGCAGGGGCGAACGACAAGTTAAAATGGTAAGTCCATTGTTGCGTACGATTTCGGTGATTCGATTTTTCAAAGTAACGCGGAAATGCTATCGACGCGAGCTCCCCGCGCTCTCGTTTTCTCGACGTTCGAGAAGCGTCGCAGGACTTGAAGAAATCGAGGGAAAGGGAGAACGCGTGGACGAGCGCGTGCGAAACGACGCGAATCGTCGGGAACGTATCGCGGTAACGATGACCGGTGATGAAATTTTACACGAACGGTAATCCATTTCCAGGTGCCTAAGAGTGAATCCTAAGGGTCTGGACGAGGAGAGCAAAGACTACCTGTCCCTGTACCTTCTTCTCGTCTCGTGCAACAAATCAGAAGTCAGAGCAAAGTTCAAGTTTTCTATCCTTAATGCCAAAAGAGAGGAAACCAAAGCAATGGGTGAGTCGGTCGATCGTTGAAACGAGACGATAAGCGACACGCGACGACGATCTCTCTCGAGAAATCACCGTTAACGATTTATCCGTCGACGACGCGCTCTCGCGTCCGTCCAATCGATTTCTCTCGTAAGCGGTTCGAATCTCTCGGAAGACGCAGTTAATTACCGCAAACGGCCAAAGTAATTTGTTTTTGATCGGTTAAGATCCCGCGAGTCGTTCCGCGCGCTGTCCGCGAGAGTCCCATCGATGATCGACGACCGATCGTTGTTTTCTGTCTTTTCAGAGAGCCAACGCGCATACAGGTTCGTCCAAGGTAAAGATTGGGGCTTCAAGAAATTTATCAGGAGAGACTTCCTGTTGGACGAGGCCAACGGACTCCTCCCCGACGACAAACTCACGATATTCTGTGAGGTATATACCTTTGTATGTTAATTGTTTAATACTCGCCCTTGTTCCGTAACACCGTGGGCCTTTTGTCGAACTAACGACGGGACGTTGTCGCGTTCGCAGGTCAGCGTGGTGGCGGACAGCGTCAACATTTCCGGTCAGAGCAACACCATTCAATTCAAGGTGCCCGAGTGTCGGCTGCCCGACGACCTCGGCCTCCTCTTCGAAAACCAAAAATTCAGCGACGTCACGCTGACGGTCTGCGGGAGAGAGTTCCAGGCGCACAAAGCTATACTCGCAGGTGAGATCGCGCTCGCGAGAACCCCGTGTTCGAAACAACTCGAAACGACTCGAAACGACGACGCAGCGCGTTCCCAATCGGCTAAAATGATTTCTATAAACTCGCACAAAGCCCGCGACGTTGCGACGAAGAAAGAACGATCGGGCCGCTGCTAACTCGTCGCCGATCTTGTTTGCGAATCCAGCTCGAAGTCCGGTGTTCTCGGCCATGTTCGAACACGAGATGGAGGAGAGGAAACAGAATCGAGTAGACATCACCGACGTGGATCACGAGGTGTTGCGCGAGATGCTGCGGTTCATCTACACGGGAAAAGCGGCGAATCTGGAAAAGATGGCGGACGATCTGCTCGCAGCGGCGGACAAGTACGCGTTGGAGAGGCTGAAGGTAATGTGCGAGGAAGCGCTTTGCACGAGTTTAGCCATCGAGAACGCAGCCGATATCCTGATTCTCGCCGATCTTCATAGCGCCGATCAACTCAAGGCGCAAGCCATAGACTTCATTAACACGTAAGTGGTTGTTTCTTTTCTTTTCTTTTCGTTTTGTAATCGATCCGTGAAACCTCCACCGTTCGATCGGGATGCAAACGGATGGATGGATGGATGGATGGATGGAGGGGGAGACCGTATTAAAGCGAAGCGGTTCGCTTGTTTTTCTTTTTTCAGACACGCGACAGACGTGATGGACACCGCGGGTTTCAAGTCGATGGTGAACTCGCACCCGCACCTGATAGCGGAGGCATTTCGAGCGCTCGCCACGCAACAAATTCCGCCGATCGGTCCGCCCAGGAAGCGAGTGAAACAGAGCTGAAAACAATCACCGTTGACACCGGGCACGACCTCCACATCGCCCCCGCCTATTCTGCATCCTTCATGAGAAACTTTTTTTCTGTACAGTGATACAAAAGTAGTGTTCTAAATAAATGTTTCCTAGTGCGACATCCTCTGGTCCACTGCGAAAAGAAACTGTGCGCCGAGGAGGAGACTGTTTTCCGCGCGAGCTCTTCGCGTGTATCGCGAGAGATGGCCCGTCGCGAGCCAGACCAACCGAGAGACGGAGAGACGGAGAGACACGGACGGATAGAAAGATAGAGACCGCGAGAGGGAGAAGGAGGAGGAGAGACCGAGAGACGGATCGACGGATAGAGACCGTGTTGCGATTCGATGGGTCGTCGTCGGCGTCGAAGAGAGAGAACCGTGTCTATCACACAGAACCGAAGCGCAGAGACGAGACAGACGAGAGAGACGAGAGAGAGAAGAGGAAAGGAAAGAAGATACCGTGCCACGGAGAGGAGAGCAAATCGACGCACGCCCGCGCGCGCAACACAGAGAAAAACAGAAGCCGGAAATTGAGTGTAACCAACGATGACGATGGGTCCGTCCCCCGGATGGGTTCGGGCCGGGACACGATCGCGCGATACTCTTTTCTGCGTTGCGCACTGGCTAACCACGTGCGATCGTTCGTTGCTCGTTGCTCGTTGCTCGTTGCTCGTCTATCGTTAACCTCGAGCGGCCGCTCGAATGTCAGCGATCGGTCGATGCGCATCGCGTTTTATAGTCACCCTCGACGGATCTACTTTTCGTTTCTACCAGTTTATCTATAAGCCGGGGAGAATCCGTGGAATCATCCGTTGCGCGCGCGTGCAAGAGAAAGAGAGCGAGAGAGAGGGAGAGGGAGAAAGTGAAAGGGTAAAAGAGCGATAGAACGATCACAGAAGCAACGAGAGGACCAACGCTAGATCGAAGCTCGGTGAAATTTCTACCATTCGTTGAACGCAACGTACGCTCGTACCCACATGGATATACGGCACGGATCGCGTACACGATGTGCACGAAGAAAGTTGTGATAGACGTCGGCCAGACGATTAAACATTTTGTTCCTTTGTCGAAGAAGAAGAAGAAGACGACGACGACCGACGATAACGATGACGGTGACGACGACGATGACGAAGACTACGACGGCGACTACGACGACGACGAGGACGACGATGATGAAAAGAGACGAAGAATGCATCGAACCATGTCCCACGTATGTTCGTCGACGCAACGAACAGGAAGAACGTTAGATATATGCTATGTTTATTACCGATAGTGATTTTTAGTTTAACGAAGACACACGCAAGAGACGGATACGAACGTGAAACTCTTCCAGAATGAAGAAAAAAATTATTCTAGTTAGGGTTTTTTATGATCTCTTTCTCTCAAACATGTACGACTACTACTATGATTACTATTAACGCTATGCAATCTGTGCCCGCCCCCTTTCCCCCTTCTCCCATTAACCCTTCCAACCGATTCTCTTCCTCCTTCTCTCGATTCATATTTTTGTATATTTTTCGTCCCCAAACACCGCCCCGATGCCGCTCGTAATCTCGAATTAGAATTCATTGGATCCGATTACTCGACTCGATTACTTTTGATCGATTCTAGTTTGGTTGTTCGATCGTTTGGAGTTTCCGTCGTTCGCGACATCGTAAATTCGGTTGCGATCGCATTCGTCTTGGAATGAATTTGCTTCGATTATCGCCTACCGATCTTTTCCAAATACATAGAAAAAGTAGATACGATTATTTGTAAAGATTCGCTGCGAGTACAGCGAAAGATCCGTGAAACGGTGTTTCAACGGTTGTGCGAAAACCGGTCGCTTTAACGGATAACGGGTATCCAGTCTGACACGGCCCCTTTATTTCCACCTTCCCCCCAACGATCGCTAGGCACAGTTTGTTTTGTTTTCTCGAGTATTGCATAGTAGCTGAAGTGATAGATTCGAATTATTATTATTATTATTATTATTATTATTATTATTAATTATTATTATTATTATTATATAAATTGTATTAAATTTAGGGTTGTCCATAATTTATCGAATTTTACGTTGGATTAATGTCAAAATGTCTACCGTATTTGTGCGCAGCATAGGAAAACGTACAATGAATCGGACACGATACTACAAGGAAAATCTGCGCAACAAAAGTCGAGTGGACGCGTGTAGCTAGATACGTATCTGAGAAAAATGCTGCTAGACACACGAGACACAGGAATAGCGCGACAGTGACACGAGAGAACGAAAAATCAAACTGTGTGCGTGCGTGCGTGCGTGCGTGCGTACGTGCGTGCGTGCGTGCGTGCGTGCGTACGTGCGTGCGTGCGTGCGCACGTGGGAGAGAGTAGCCGTGAGAGTGCGACGGAGCGAAAGAGGGAAAACAAGTGAGAAAATATGTGTGCGTGTGCGTATGCGTGTGCGTATGTGAGAAAGAAAGGCAGAGAGACAGAGAAAAATGTAAAATAAAAGTTAGTCAATTATATAGCACGAAATATTAATCGTTTTTTATGTAATTACTTACTGAATTGTGAATTCGTGTGTGGTCAATGATCTGAATTATGGGCAACCGTGAAAAGCAGAAACGAATAATCATCATTTAGCACCGTACTGGCTTCCTGATCCTCCGACCTAGCTTTACCGAACGTTTTAAATACGGAATATATACCATAATACCATTACTTGGAAGTAATGATATCGACGATTTAATGCCATACATGTTCTGTGATAAGACCACTGTAATTACCGCAATTGTAATCGTTCGCACGTGCACGCGTGCACACGTACCGCGCGTACCACACGTACTACACCGACACGAATACGTAAATGATACACGGACACCGACAGAGGACAGACGAATGATACGGTCGCACGCAGAGACAAACACGCATACACACACACATACAGACACACAACACACACACACACACACACAGAGTTTAACTAGAACTTCTGACGATCCTGGCAGCCAGCGGAAATGGATTAAACAAATTGAAAGAACGAAAGAAAACTATAAATCTTTTTAAGAAACGGTCGCTACAATCCGGACAGTCCCAAATCTAGCGTCCCTTTCGATTTTAAGATTTTTACTCTGTACATATCTAAACTGTATTTTATAAGAACCGAACAAAACCGAAAAAAAAAACGGAACCACATACTTTTACGAAGGGTACAATAACCAACTATAATTTATTTCTATTTTACAGACTGTGCTAAACTCATGTTCCTTGAAACACTAGCGAATGCTTTAAGTAAACTATGTAATATGTACATTGTCGACAAATTAAAATACGGATTAGAACATACTTTTTGCGTGTTCATCTTTGAGCCTTGACTCGTGCGCGCGCAAACGCGCATCCCGTTTCGATCGGAAACGCGCACACCGCGCGCGCATCCCATTTCTCGTCCAGGCTCAAAGAACGATCGAGGGAAATAAAACGACAAAAAAGATCCTATGGAAAACCTAGTTAGGAAACGTTTTTCCACCGTTTTTTACACGATCTTTGTTTCGAGTCCGTACCGTTAGAGCTTGAAATTAAACTACAAAATGGCAACAATAAAAAAAAAAGCAAAGGAAGAAGGCGACGAAGAACGAACGCGAACTTCAAAAGAAAAACCGAAAAGAAAAGAAAAAATGGAACAAGAAGAAACGAGAAATTAAAAATTGTATAAGCGGTTTAAGGAACAGATTTTGGCCGTGCTCGCTCAGATTTTAACATTTTGTGGAGAGAATGAAAGAGATAGATAGATAGCTAGATCGATAGATGGATGGATGGATGGATGGATGCAGAGAGAAAGAGGGGGTGAGAGTATACGTGTGCGTGTGCGTGTGCGTGTGCGTATGAGAGAAAGAAAGAGAGATAGAGAGAGAGAGAGAGAGGAAACAATTATCGATAACGAACGAAATCTACGTCCAATTCTACCCGTTCTATCTTTGGGACTGTACGGCGAAATATCTCACGAAAACAAAACTCGTAACGTTGAATGTCTTTTTCCTAAGAAAGAGAAAGATAGAAAATGCAGAAAAAAAAAGAACGAGACTTATATTAATCCGTACGACAGTTCGACAGGAAGAAAGAGAGAGAGAGAGAGAGAGAGAGAGAGAGAGAGAGAGAGAAAAGAGGGATGAACAAGAAATAAAAAAAAAATACATTAGATGCAATTCTTCGAACCAATCTGCATAAACGTATGTGACTGGATAATTTGATAAACTAAGTACAATTAAGACAAGTGTTACCTCATCATGGAAAATCAACGTGCCCGTGTCGTGCCAGCTACTACTGCGTTGCTGTCTGATACACACTTCCGTTGTATATTGCATTTAAACCCGAAGAAAGCTTTTTTGTAACGAATAGTTCAGCAGTGGTAGCTCGCCGATGTTGTACACGGCATCGTTGTGATCATCGAACCCAGCTCATACAAACGTTCATTTTTCCATTTACTTTAAGTCATTGCACCACATCAAATAAATGACATTTTCATTATATAATCATGAGAATTTTTACAGTGATTTTTTTCATTATCCCTTGTACTTTTGCGTTGAATTTGCGAAATTAACAGAGAGAGCGAGAGAGAGAGAGAGAGAGACCGAGAGGGAAGAGTGTGCGTGCGTGTGCGAGTGCGAGAGAGAGACAGAGAGGGAAAGAAATAATAACAAGAGAAACGTTATCGCAAAAATTCATTTGTATTCATCGTTATCGAATCGAAAGTTATCGCGTTATTATAAATATCTGTACAGATCATTCGGGGTCCTTTGTACGCTTTAAATGTGATAAGTTACTGGGAAACCTTGGTCGTGCACCCTGTCCGATAGCTTAGGGGTGTCCGGGTAAACCGGTGGTGCTTCGAGCATAGACGCCTAGAAAACGTAACGTATATCTTGGTGTCGCGTCTCCAAATAAAATTCGATTTTTATGTGATAGTACATTGAAAAATAATAATTGACTCGTAATAAAGATTTATACTGCATCGTATTGATTCTATAGGTTGTCCTGTTTGAAACGGCGAGTGCAGAGCTGCGCGTCGATTAGCTCGGCGCACCGAGCGCCGGTTTCAACGATTTTAATTGCTCCACTACGAATCTCGATGATGCTCCCTTTGTTTGTTTCGAATCGATTGGGATCGCGGGGACGATAACTCTGGGAAAAGGACGAAACGATAGCGATCGATTTACCCTGTTGAAAGGTGACCCGTAGAGCGGCGGGGCGCTGCAAGCTTCGCTGTAAGACGGCGGCCTCTCCCTGGATTCGTTTATTCCGTAGCGATACAGCGAATCGGCGGTTGCAGTTTCTCGATCGTCCTCGTTACCGCATCGACTTTGCGCCAAGTATCTCGCTCGAATCGACCTGCAAATACTTTATAGCAAGACCGATGTCGCCTAAGCGTTATCTACGCGGAACTTTGGATCTTCCGGTTAAGCTCCCAGAGCTCGTGTACGAATCGTGATTTTACATACGCTAACCGATCGATAGCCGAAAAAAAGATTCGTTCCTACCTGTTGCATGTTTTGCAGTACATTAGAAGAGCAAAAAGAATACCGAATGCGAACAACAGTAAAACTATTATTTGCGTCGCTGTGATCACGTTGATATCTTTTTGTTCCTGCAAACGAAGAAACGAATTGTCAGTCGGGGACGGTAGGTCGGTCGACAACGATCGGTGGTTTTTCGCGTAAACGGCAAATCGATCTTACCAACGCAGATCGTTTGAGAGTTTTCGCGCGACCAGTGGAACGAACATCGGTACGCCATTGCAAGAAAAAAACCAAGAAAAAGAAACGGTAGAAAGACATTTAATCGTATTGTAATGTTGTTGCTTTGTTTTGTTTTCTTTAATCGATAATCGGTCTCTGCGTGTTCGGGCTCACCTTTGTCGTTGCGTTTGTCTTCGAATTTTATCGTCGAATGTTCCGTGAAAGGAAAGGTACTCGCAAACCGATGCAACGAACCGTTTCGATCTGCCAAGAAGATTCAAACGTTCGCTCAACACACAGTTTCGGACGCGGTACGCGCGTCGAACTACATACCTGAATGATCGATCGGTCGATTCGTTGCAACCATTTCGAACAGATCCAAATGTAGTTCGTTTTCGGAGTAAAGTTCATAAAATCCCGTGAAACGATACCGACAGCGACATCATTCGAATAATTTGATCGTGATCGCAGCAAATTTCACGTTTCCACGAGACATACGCATAATTGCTTCGCACAGGAATTACTCTTGCGCCGAACGAACGCGTCGAAAACGATGGTCCGTGCAACTCGTCGAATCGTTCACCGTTTTTCAAATACAAGTATCCAGACCATGATTCGCAGCCGGTAAAACATGTCGCTGAACACTAAAAAATATTCTGGACTTCTCGATCGTATAAAGGTTACAATCTTATCAACAGGAAACTCCCTGATAACGCGTACAATCAGTGCTGCAATTATTTTTTCATTCCATCGAAAATACCCTTTCGTGCGCGCGCGTCAGCAAAATACCGTTCCGATAAGGGATCGGACCTTACTCCGTGACGGGTATCGCCAGAGAAAGAGTAACAGCGGAGCGTACAGAATCGCCTAGAGTATATTTTGCGATATGTGCAAATAAATATTAATAACCCAAAGTCGTAGCAATGCCTAAGATCGCATCCGTCGCACCGGAATCACGATTTACGCGTCGATCCTTCCCTGGGAGGCTACGCCGTTCGATCAGTTCGTCAAGGTGATCAGTGCTTCGACGACGTTTCCTCTGTGCTCCCTGAGCGTATGTTCCGCGGTGCTCCGACTGATTTCCATCTCTTTTATCTGAAACGAGATTAGATCGATTTCAATAAATTAAAAATCTCACGCGCTATCGCCAACGCGTCCAATGTCTTACGATGAGATCGACGTCTTCTTTCTTGATAGGAACCTTCAGCAATTCCTTTTCTCTAGCTCTTTTCTCCGCCGCTTCCTTGCTTCTTTGGTCTCCGATCAAGCTCAGTGCCTGTGTGAAAGAAAATACACGAGTCGTAAGCGTAACGGTGATACCAAAAGTAACGTCTCGTAATCCTTTGTAACCCCCACCGATGGAACAAAATTCTTGCGGAATCCATCGAAACGATCGACCTTCGACACCTGTCTCGCTTTTTCAGCGTTTACATCGTTTCCTTCGCGTTGTCAACTATTACCAGAAAGACGTACGCAACGGTGTAGATAGGTTAGGTCTCGTTAACCGTTCCATCGAATAGATCCAAACGCGAATATTCGATTCTACGTGCAACCAAACGGTCGGGGACAAAATGCGACTTTTAAAAATGCGCGTTTCTATCGCGTTACGAAGCAAACCGAACAAAATTGTTTGCAATCTTAAACACGTGGAACGATAATTGTACATTCGAAGCGCACTCACGCAAGAGAATCCATCGGAGGAAGATATTTCTTTCTCCTCCGCGTAATCTGTAACTTTCTCCAAATCTGCCGCGCCGCTGTCATATTTTGCTGCCTTTTTCTGTGATTTCTCTTGCTGCACCTCGTCCGAATCTCCGTTGACATCGTTGTCCGCCATTTTTCTCTTTTCACAACTAACTTCGCGTCATAGAAAGATTACAAAACAGGGTGTCCCAAAAGTAATTTAACAACGGGAAATGAGGGGTTCCTGAGGTCATTTGAAGCAACTTTTTCCTTAGCAAAAATTCAATCTACGGCTTTGTTAACGAGTTATGGTCGAAAAATGACTGGCCAATGAGAGCGAAGCATGCGACTAGCACGTGCTCGAACGAGAGCGTTCGACTGTCCACCGGCCAGGCGCGCGAGCAGAAGTCAGAGAGCGTGAACTTTCCGAATTTTTTTTACTACGCGACGATAATAATTTTAAGAAAAACGCTGTTGATTCTTATTTCAGAATATCCAAAGAATAATCATTAATTTTTCAGATCTGAAATAATAAAGAATTTAGCCGTGTCAGCCATTTTAATTTTCTGGTATGCATCACATCTCACGCATACCACATGAAATTTTTCTACGACACGTACTGTGAAGATAAACAATAAGTAAAAGACGCGAAGTACAAGAGGATAAAGAAGGCGAAATCGAAAAGGCTGGAGGAGGTGCGGGGCCGTTTGCGGAACGGGAACAAGATCCCAATATCGTAACGAGCAGTCTTACGCCCTGAAGAACACTTCGTACCTACCTTCCTGCTCCCACCCCGGCCTCTCGCGTAGCAGGGTCGTTTCGGCCGATCGAAAAGTCTTATGCCTAAACAAAACCGTGAATTTACCCGAGAGAACAATGGCATGCCTACCTGCTGACGTCATCCCGGGACTTCTCGCCACTTTGCGGGCCCGCGCGATTAAAGGAAGGGGATTGAATCGTTGTCGATTCAACAGCGACCGGCTCGCCCGACGGTGGTGTTGTTATTGAAATTCTCATCGCTCCATGCGATATTTACTGTAGCGTCTCGAGAATGAAATTAGAGAATGTCGAGCGCGGAGAATTTCCAACACTTGTGATTAACGTTGAATTCTGTTCGGGCACAGAATTATTTAAATGTAAATATCGTTTATGTATTTCGACGGGGTTACTTATTCTTTATCTTCACAGTACGTATCGTAGAAAAATTTCATGTGGTACGCGTGAGATGTGATGCGTACCAGAAAATTAAAACGACTGGCACGGCTAAATTCTTTATTATTTCGGATCTGAAAAATTAGTGATTATTCTTTAGACATTCTGAAATAAGAATCAACAGCGTTTTTCTTAAAATTATTATCGTCGCGTAGTAAAAAAAATTCGGAAAGTTCGCGCGCCTTGCCCTCGTTCGCTCTCGTTCGAGCGCGTGCTGGTTTGCGCGCTTCGCTCTCATTGGCCAGTCATTTTTTGACCATAACTCGTTAACAAAGCCGCAGATTGAATTTTCACTAAGGAAAAAGTTGCTTCAAATGACCTCAGGAACCCCTCATTTCCCGCTGTCAAATTACTTTTGGAATATCCTGTATATGTATATACGATATCGGGTGAAGCCAGGGTTCTGGACTGTGCTAAAAACGATCTAGGTTCTGTTCCATGCTAAAGTCGATGCGAATAAAACTGAGAGACATTGAATCCCGGACATGAACGCTCGCGCTGTCTCCCCGCTGATTAATATATAAATATATTAATACATACGTGCAATCTGTATTTCATTCGTTTGTTATCGGTTGATAGTTTTAATCGGATAGGATATAACAACGAGAAACAGTTACGGTGTGTATGTTTTTTATTCGTGTCTGAAACTCGTCTCTTCGTACATCCGATGGCAATGCTGTAGCAGCCCTAAACGAGCCACGGCGTTCGAACGTGCTACGCATCCGTCGCAAATGTTTTTAATTTTTGTAGGAATCATGGAATAGAAAAGGGAACGACCGCGCGTGAAACATACTCTCTCGTGATCCGTGAGAAACGCGTACGTCGTCGTCCGTCGGATGCTCGACGATTCTTCCGACGCGTCGAGACGCGAATTCAAACGGGTAAAGTGAATCGTCTGTAAACGAGTTGTTGGCACTTGGAAGTTCAAAGTCTTTGCGATCGCCGTTGCCGGTTCCGGCTTCGCGGCACGATTCGAAAACGACAGCTCAAACAACATTCTCGATCGTACACCATCGAAAAATTCTGGAATTTATTCGACCGATATCGCTTTCGTTCTACGTCGATAGAAATTTTGTTTTCCGTGGCTCGTATCGAACGAAGTTTGACGCTTTTCCACGAGAGTCGGACGTGGCTTCGTTGTACAATAATAAGAGAAAGAAGAAGAGAATCGACGGGCTTCCGGTAAAACGTATAAAAATCGAACGCGATCAACGTACCACCGGTGGGTGTGTACGCGTTTCGTCGAGAACGCGAATCTCTCGTACAACCGTGTAGCTTAGCTTCTCTCTCTCTCTCGTTCGTCGTTTCAACTTCAACTCCGAGTAGAGACAATCGCGAGTCGAGGGGCGAGGATCGAACGACGCGATACGATACAGATTTTTCACAACGACGGTTACGATAAATCAATCTCAAGGATATCGAGCACAGTGTAAAATAATAGAGAAATGAAAGAATACTGCGTGTATTTCTCTACCTGTTGGATTACATGTCTTTAGAAGAAAAGAAATCGAGTGAAACGAAATTAAAATACTGTCGAACATAGAATGCGTGGTTGTATTCGCCTGTGTAATACAACGATAAAGCACTTTTTATATTGCTCTTACGCTGCTGGCTATTTTCAGTTTTTTTTTTTTAATCTGTAAAAAGGAACATGAGACAACATAAGAGACAATAATAATAATAATAATAGTAGTAATAATAATAATAATAACCATAATTATAACAATAATAATAATAGCCATAATGATGATAATAATAATAATAATAGTAATAATAATAATAAGTATAATAGTAACGATGATAATAATATTAATTATTGAATTAAACGTATAATAAGAATAATAGTAGTAATCGTAACGCGTGTGGAGGGGTAAAGACAGAGCGAATAAACGAGGAAACGATCGTTCGTCGGGGAGAGTCGAAAAACACACTTTCAAACTCTTTTCGAAACGCGAACGACGCTTCCATCGTTTCCCTGAAACTCTAATGTCCCGCTTGTAACTGCGTTATAGTTGCGTCGTTGGCCGTCTCGTCGCATCGCGGATCGAAAAAGCTGGTGTAGTAAATTAGAGGGCCCGAAAATGACCCAAAACGGAGCGCTCCGCGCTGCAGCGGATTTCGGCGCGATATTAAAACATTCGATTTCAGAATCGAAATTTTGTTGTCTTTTGTATTTTTCACTGATCGCGATCCTCCGATGCGCCGAGAACGTCTAAACGAAAACGAAAACGGAAAGGGAAAGGATAAGGGAAAGGGAAGGGAATGGAAAAGGAAAAGGAAATGGGGGGAAGAAAGTGATCGCGGTGTCGGTTATTCAACGTTGCGACGCGAGATTTAGAGCTCTTTTTCGATCTTGATCAGCTCGGCGATACCGTCGTGCATCTCCTTCACAGCCTGGTACTCGGTCAGACCGAGACGTCGCTTGTTGGAAATATCATAGATGCCACCCTCTGCTTCGGTGTGCTCCCCGCGCGTTCCACGGACTTGAAGATTGAACTTGGTCGCGATCTCTTCCAGTTTCTCCTTGTTCGCGGCCAATTTGGGCACCTTGATGTGCACGGAGGCGCGCACGGTGGTACCCAAGTTCGTCGGGCAGAAGGTCAAGAAGCCCAGACGGTCGTTGTGCGAGAACGGAACTCGCTTCTCGATGTCGTTGACCGCGGTCACCAGACGCCGGTAGACCTACGGATCACCGAAAGAAACACACGTAGAAGACGATCGTCGACGCTTCGCTAGTTCCTGCTATCGCTTGTATCGTTTAGAAAGTCTAAAGCTCGAAAGGATTCGCCGTCGTTGTCTCTTACCTCCGCCGTGAGACAATACATGTATATTTATAATTTTTGGTAAGCGTACCTGTCCAAGGTCACCGCCCATCTGCATGGAAATGATACGCAGGTGATCCTCCTCGTTGCACCAGACCAAGAAGGTCTTGGCGTCGTTGTGAAAGATACCACGGCCGGTGGGCCAATAACGGCACGCGTTGGCAGCCTGCAGGAAACGGTCGCCCTCCTTGAAGAGGAAGTGGTCGTCGATCAGTTTCTGTTGGACGTCCTTTTGCATGCCGGTCAACGGATAGAAGGTTCCCTTCAGTTCGCCCTCCAAACCGGACAGAGTGCTGGACACCTTCTCTTCCATCTCCTTGTACTGGGCTTCGGTCAAGCAAGGGTTGAAGGGGTATCCCTCCATGGATCGTCCGCATCTGACGCGAGTGGAAACCACGTATTCGCCCTGTATCGTGCAGGAAAAAGAATCGTTGTTCGTTTATCGTCGATCGTTAATTTTCGAGACGCAAAATTATTATTTCTTCCCGATACTAACGGCAGGGTCGAGGTTTCCAAGAGTGTCGACGTCGCCGAAATCTTTAGGCGGATGCTTGTCGGTCTTCTTGAAGCCGCCGTGGTAGTCCTCGATGATGGGGTCGAACAGGTCGGCGAACACCGTGTACGACTCGGCGTCGGGAGCGTAGATGCCAACGCCGGAGTCGGGATTCTCCACGCCGGATTGAATAACGTCGAGAAGGGTGGCGCCCAATTGAGTT
This sequence comes from Agapostemon virescens, assembly GCA_028453745.1. Classification (NCBI taxonomy): domain Eukaryota; kingdom Metazoa; phylum Arthropoda; class Insecta; order Hymenoptera; family Halictidae; genus Agapostemon; species Agapostemon virescens. The sequence goes on along the minus strand of CM052098.1, from coordinate 323,850 downwards.
TTCCTCGTCTTCAGTTGATCGAAGATCTCCTTGGTCAGATACTTTTTCAGCAAAGATTTGCTCTCGGTGTTGGACAGCTTGTTGAAGCCAGCCTCGAGCTTGTCCAGAACTGCCTGGTCCACCATGTTGCCGGTCTTCTTGCTGCAACGAACGAACGAACAAACGTGATTCTCGGTTTCGTGCTGATTTTTTAAAGCGATCGGAGCGGTCGGAGCGATTCCTTGCCGCCGAGCAACGCCTCGTTCGACGGCGCGATCGACGCGTGTCCGTCGTACGAGGCGTCGTCTGTCTCGTGCTTCGGAATCGCGACGGTTTCGCGTATCCCTCGATCCGTTGAGCGAAAGAACAACGACGAAACGGCTGAAAGTAGAATCGCACGGTTCCTTCGAGGAACGACAACGAAAGGTGCACGACGGTGCTCGTTGCTCGCGTCGATGCGTCTTCGAGGTGCTCCTTCGAATTTCTCCGTATCGCGAGCGATCTCGAGTTCGATCGTCGCGGTCCTTTTGCCCGCGTCCATCGACCGACGGATCGTCGTCGTTATCGAGGACGTTTCGTAAAGGTAATCGCTCGTTATCTCGAGCATGCGAACGATACCTGCTCGTAGAGTCGATCTCGACTCGAAACTATACGATCGGATTGCTTCTGGATGGAACGAGAACTGCGATAACGGCGATAACGGCGATAACGACACCACTCGTTCGCTGCACGAGCTTAAATATGCGAAAAAGATTATTCGTCGAGGATAGGGTACGCGACGTTCTCGTCCGGATCAAGATCGCGTGTAATCCCCTCGGGCGACCGCGACAGCCGATATCGATATCGTCGTTGCGTGGAATCGTACAGAGGCTCCAGCGTTACTCACGTTTGGATCAACCTGATCGCGAGCGGCGATCGTACGGTACGACGGGTCGGAGATCGTGTCAGGGTTTCGTTCGAGACTCGAAGAACGTGGAAAAGCTTACGGGGTAGCATCGAGAGAGAAGCGGTCGCTGCGATCGATCGTTTCTTCGCGAGAGAAGTCGGCAGCGTCGGCAGCGACAACGATACCGGCCACGGCAGGGAGCGGACAACAGCCGGCGGCTGTGATTTTCGCGAAAGCGCGTGCTTTTACGAAACGACGCATACCACCGACCGCACGTTATTCGCGAATACAACGTTTATTTCGTCCGATCGAGACGTCTGAACTTGGCGCCGAAACGCGATCGATAGAAGCGAGAAACCGGAGGCGTCGTTCGAACGCGAACGGCTCCGAAATCGTTGCTCTCTTCGCGGTTAAACACAGATTTCCTTTCGCGAAGCGAAACTCTTCTCGAATTCGCCTTGTTTCGAGTTCCGACGAGTCACGGACATGGAAACTGGTCGAGTCGTGCTCGCGACCCCTCTTACGTTGCACCAGGATCGGTGCATCGAGTCGGCGAAGCAAAGGATGGCTGGATTGGCCGGTGCGCGCGAACTCTGCCGATCCGTGAACGCGGTTCGTCGAGAGAAAGAGAAAGACGAGACGTCGTCGTCGCAATTTCTTTGTATCTCGAGATGCATAGAGGAAAGAGCGAACCGCTGCGCGAGCGGCGTGCGTTGTGCGCGGTGCGATCAAGGCGGTGCCCAAGGCGTGCGCGCGTCCGTTTCTCGTCGAAGCGAGTACACGCTCCGAGACGAGTCGCCGGTGCTTCGCTCGAACTCGCGCGATCGTTTACCGGCGGCAATTTCTCGACTTCCGACGATTCCACGGCTCGGGAAATTCGAGCAGTTCGCGCGAAGGCGACGGAGGGTATCGAGAGAACGCCGCGCGTGTCGAGATTCGTCGAGATTCGTCGAGCACGCGACGAGTCGCACGGCCGACGATCGATCGTCGAACAACCACCGAAAAGAGAGGCAAAACCGATAGAAAGAACGAGGAAGCTTTGCCGGATTATCCAGAATTTTCAGATTATCAGGGAGAACGTCGTTTCGAACGACCGTGAAAGAACCGGAGCTCGAGCGAGTTCGCTGTTAGTGCCTGATCGTCGACGTTCAACAAAGAGACAGAGACAGAGACAGAGACAGAGACAGAGGTGGCGGTGGTGCGTGCCAATACGTACTCGTCCTCGTCCTCGTCCTCAACGATGGTCTCATCCGCTGACTCGCATATGCCCATCGGTGACGATTATGCGACGATCGCGCCTCTTCGATTATAGCCCCGGCGATTTATGCGTCTATTTATAAGCGACAAAAAATGTTACGGTCGGGTCTCTACTATTTCTCTCTGGCGGCACGCGGACGGATGGACGGACACGACGACGAAACACAGAGCGGTATTTTCAAAATTTCATCGCGTTCGAAGGCTTCCTTTTCTCCCGATCGCGCCATTTCGTTTCGCAACGACGAATCGCGAGTACGCGCGCTTGGTCCAGCCGCGAAGAAGATACGAACAAGAATCCGATTGGAAAAGTCTCGTACGAGGTTTCGATTATAGTTTCCGTGGAACGAACGAGAACAGGGTGGCGATGATCTCGCCGGTAGAACGGCGGAACATCTTCGCAAGGATCGTCGAGCGTGCGACGAGTTCGACGTACCGTGCGAGATGCGTATCGAACGTCGTTTCGGGCGACCCGTTCGTTCCGTCGACGCCCCTGCGCAGGGGCGAAGGGTCGACGGCACCGGGTATCGTACGTACGGTCGCGTCGTTGCGTGTCGTTGCGTGCCGTTTCGCGCGTCCAACGGACAACGCCGCGACTTCCGATGCTCTTCGCGATCCGGAAAAACTTGAGATCGCGAGAATTCGTTTGCGAGCCTCCGACCGTCGATCCGAAAGACCGAAGATCTCGAGTTTCCTCGTCGTTACCCCGAGGCTCGCCGATCCGGTTCGCGTACTCTCCGCGCGTCCGAACCGTCGTACTCCCGCGCGTCGCTGCGCGTCCTGCGAAAATCCTTCACGAGAATCGCGCGGTTTACGCAAGATGCGTTTTTCACCTAGCATTTTCGAACTAACGCCATATACGCAACGTTCCCCTGTCGGTTCCTTTCGGATACATACTCGTCGCTAGAGGTGGTATCCTTCGAAGTACATCCACCCATGACGACCGCAACGCCGACCACGACGACGACGCCCTGGCGCGCGTGCTACAGGGGCTGAGAGAGAGAGAGAGAGAGAGAGAGAGAGAGAGAGAGAGAGAAAGAAGGGCGGGGAGGGAGAGTACGTTCGTCGTCGATGGACGAACCTTTGCACGTAGCCGTCTCTTTCGTTGCTCGTTTGGTTGACGCAAGGTGCACCGGACGCACCGGAAGCAGGAAGCGGGAAACGGGAAGCTGGAAGCGGTAAGCCGTCGCGCAGGTAGCAAAGAGGTTTGCGCCGTGGTCCTCGCGTGGCAAGATGGACGGGAAACGAAAGGCGCGTCGTCCTTCGTCGAGAGCACGTTCGCGGCTACGCGTACGCGTACGCGCAAACTCTCTCACTCTCTCCCTCTCTCTCTTTCTCTCTCTGTCCGCCTATCTTTCTTCGGCTGTGCGTACTCCGTGCACTCGTGTCGCGTTCCTGCGTCGCTTCCGGTTTGAGAGCCGCGCGAAAGTGGTTGACGTACGCGAATCCGCGCGCTCTCTCCCGTTCGTTTCACCGTTGAAAAAACCTGTTGGAAAATATCCTCGGCCGAGGGTACCGATGGAAGCCGTCCCCCGACGATCCGTTGCTCTTCGTCCCCTGGATCGTTCGACGACCGGCTAGCTTCGACAATTTCGAAAAAGGTCGATCGTCGTTTTTCTCAGTTTCCCTCTCGCTCTCTTCTCCACGGTGTCGGACTCCTCGCGACACGCCGCGCGCTCGAAACGATCTTCCACAAACATCCTTTCGGAAGAGAAAAAATCGATCGACCGAAACGGCGTGTTCTCGATCGCGTCGGTCGATCCGCTTCGGTTGGAAAGACTCTCGGTTTCTCGAAACGGTGGACGATCGAGAGAGGATCGACGACGATCCCCGACGACGGAAAAAATCCGCGAAGGGAAACAGGTGGCAGCGGCCGAAGACGGATCCGAGCTCGCCGACGATCGGGACGTCGACGTCGCGCGAACATCGCGTTTCGACGGTGTTGTTTTCTCGTCTCGTTCGATGAAAACGAAAGCGAGAACACCGCCGCGCGCGCGTTCCGGGCAACGTCTCCGATCGATGCGCCCCGGTGAAAGATGAAAACGATTCGTCGGAAATTCGCGCGAGCTCGACCGGTGCGATCGGGAGTCGCGATTCGCACGGTTACCCTGTGTGGCTACTTACCGATTCGAAGAGCGAGTCGGAAAAACGACGATCGAGGGAGCAGACTCTCCAAGAAAAATATGTCTCGAAAGAGGGTTATTCAAAATGAAAAATTCGGTACGCGCGCCGGTCTTCTCTTTTCCCTCCTTCTCCTCCTCCTCCTCCTTCTCTTCCGCCACCACCGCCCCTGTTTTCTCTCTTTCTCTATTTCTCTCTCCTCGCCCTATCTTCCTCCCTCGCTTCGGAACCGCCGCTTCGCCGAGCACGGTTTTCACGAGTTACCGGTCGTCCCAGGGGTCGATCTTCGTTTGCCGCCTCTTCTCCCGCGTGTTTCTCCAGCGGTTCGCGAGTTTCGTTTCGCGCGTCTAGTTCGATTCGAATCGAGAAAAGCTGCCGTGGAATCGAGACACCGGCGTTCGTTCCACTTTTCTCCGAAAACCTTGGCCGTCCGCCGTGAACACGGTCCGCTCGCGCCGTCGAACAGATCCGAACGCTACAGTCTCTACGCTATCACTGAGCACGACAGGCATTTCTGCGTGTCGCGATCTCTCTCGCTCGCCCACCCTCCCTCTCTTCCGGTCGCGTCTCGCTCGCTCGTCCCCCCTCCTCCCCCGTCGTCGAATCGCTTTCTCTTTCTCGCTCCGAGCGTTACCGTTCGCACCAATTTTATCCGTGTCCTTGTTCGTGGCGCAGGACGCGATCCGTCTCTCCTTTCTCCTTGCTTCTCGGTCTGCTCTCTCTCTCTCTCTCTCTCTCTCTCTCTCTCTCTCTCTTTCTCTCACGCGACTCGACTTTTCCCAGTTTCGCCAACTCCTGCCCCTCCTTTCTTTCTCCGTTGGAATCGTTGCATCAATTTACCCGTCTCCGTCGATCCTTCGGGACAAACTGTCTCTTTTCGTTTCTCTCCTCTTTCGTTCTAGCCTTTCCATCGTTTCGCGATCCACCCCTAGCCCTAGCCCTCTCCCTCTCTCTCTCTCTCTCTCTCTCTCTGTCTGCCCATCCATCCATCGCACTCTCGTTTTCATTCGCAAGGCTGTCTCGCTTTTTCAAAAATACCATCCCTGCATCTCTAACGGCGCGCATCGTATGATCGTTGTTCTCTTTCCCTCCGATCGTTCGCTCGCGAAACGAATGCGTCTCGTCTCTGTCGTTTTTCCCGGACGCGTGTACGATCTTGCGCGCGCGCTTTCTCTCTCTCTCTCCGACTCGCGTTCGCTCGCTTCGACGTCGGCAGGGTGGGGCACACCGGCGTCCGGCACGGAAGGATACCCGGTCGATAGCACGCACCTACACCGGGGGCACCCGAAAGCCCAGGCAACCGCGTACGGCCACGCGCGCGAAGCGCATCGCGCGCGCAAGGCAGATTCGCGGACTACGCGCGTGGAAAATGTTACGCGCGCGCGCGCGCTACCTTCGCGCTCGTCTACCCGTGTTTCTTCGGTTCGACTCTGCTCGCTGCCTGCCGGAAGAGATCGCAATTTTCGAGCCTCGATGCCGAACCCGTCGACCCCCGCCGTCGCGAGCACGGGCTCGAACCGTACGTTGGAAAAAATCAGCCGATCGATGCGCGCGCGCTTGCAATTTCCCGGTGCAACGGTCAATTTTCCCACCGGCGAACCTATCTCCCGACGAAAAGCAACATCGAACTCGTTCGACGCGCATTTTCGTACAGGTCGAGAAACGCGTTCGGATCCCCGTTGTCGATTCGCGGCGATGCCGGTTGAAGCGCCGAGTTGCCCCGACGCGTCGTTCTCGATCGTAACGTTCAAAATTCGAGAATCCCGACGCGACCGTCGGGGACGAGTCGCGAACGGTACGATTTTCCGTCCCGTCGAACGACGACGCGCGGAGCTCGGGAGGACGGAGTCACGAGGAAAACCGATAACGGAAGATTCCGAACGATAAACGATTCTGTCGGCGGGAGCGCGTGCCGGGTGTTTCCGACTCGTCGTCGTTGCGTGCGCGCGAAAACTCGCGCGTCTCGCGACTCCAAGTTGGTCGAACGAGAGCAGCGAAAATCCGTTCGAACGTTGGATCTCGTTTCGTGGCTTCCCGGCTGCTATCCGTATCGCGGGACGCGCCGCGTTTCTCTCCCGATTATCGTGCCCGCCCGATAACGATCGACGCGTAGTTTTCCATCGTTTCTTTTCAGGGCGGGCGCATCCACCGATCGTGGATTCGTTCCAACTACACGGCGTTGCCTTTCCGTTGAGAGAAACCATCGGAAACGCGAGCGCGACTCGACGACGGGTCCGACGAGCAAAGTGGAAAAAACTTGCACGAGTCGGACGCGCCGTCGTCGGTCCGCTTCGGAGACGCGACAGGCTCGACGCGCGCCGACGACGATAGAATTTCGAATTTCGCTTTCGGTCGGGACTCTTGTTCGTGGTTGCTGTTACGGATCGCAGCAGGAAGTTTCGCACCTCGGCGTCGGTTTCGTTTAATTTCGAAAACGGAGATTGGTCGTTGCGCGGGCAAAGACGAACCGCGACCTCGAGGTAGGCTTTGGAGCAGGAACAGCCGAGTAGCGACGATTCGTTCCGTTTCGCGTTACCGCGAAAAATCGGTGTCGACGCTAACGCGGTTCATTTTTCTACGGGCGAAGACGGACGTGCGATCGGACGCGTATCGCGTGCACCGATATCGAGCGGGGACACGGGGACAGGTGGCTCGTAACAGCGATTACGATCCGAAACGACTCGAGCATCGCGCGAATCGTCCAAAATCTCGACGATAGAATTATTAATATATCTCGGTGCGCGTTATCGCGAGGCCCGATGATATCGACCAAGGTCGTCGTCGCGCGGTTTCCCATCGTCCACCCCGCCTTCCCTCGTCGCATGAAATTACGATCGAACGATAACTCGAATCGTACGTGTTGATTCGCGAGATAAGGAACTCATTGTTCGCGTTCGGCCGAATCGCGAAGAAACTGCGAATCGAAAAGAATACTAGCGCGAACACGAAAGACGAACGAGAGCTTCTTCGATGGCGCCTCGTTTCGTCGAAACGATCGAACGATCGAAGACATCCCAACGATCGCCCGTAATTCGATCGGCTGTCGAAACGACGAACGACGAACGACGAAGCGCGCGCGTTTCGTCTCGTCTCGAAATCGCGCGAACTTTACGCATTTGCGTTTGCGAGAAAAGTCGATTTCGAGCAGGATATTTCCTCCGAAGACTCCTCCCGTCGTCGTCGCGATCGCGAGCGTCCGGCGACCGTAATTGCGTCGGAATGGAACGGTTCCGAGAAGAGGAGAACGCGTATCGGGTTCGCTTCGGCGGATAGTCGTCCCGCGCGAGAACGGTATCGTCGCTCGTCGACGAGGTATTCCGCTCTCGAGCTGGCACGATATTCGTCGAATATCATTGATTTCGCAAATATTACGTTGTCGCGACAATTCGTTCCGCCTCGCGTTGGAACAGAATCGACGAGAACTCGATACTCGAGCGACGCTCCGCTCGAAGACGCCGAACGTCTGCGCGAACAAATTCTCTGCTATTCGAATTTCGAGCAAAACGGTGGAGACGACTGGCATCGAACGGCGAAATTCCTCTTTGCGCGCGCGGACGGACGCGCGGCTGCTTCTCGGATCGGAAACCGCGTCGATGCGCGAAAAACGGTCGTTTAAAAACCTCCTACGCGAACGTCCAATCGCGTTCGTCCGCTCGTCTACGAGCGTGTCCGGTCGCTGCCGGCTTCGCCGAGATAAATTACTCGCGACGCGCAAATTACTCGGTGTCGCGTCGCGTTACGAAAGGCACGATCGCTGCCAACGAGAAGTTGAGAAGAAAGAAGAAGAAAAGAAAAATTAACGGCGAATCCGACTTCGACCCGTTGAAAAATGGTAAAAATCTGCCGACGCGCTTAGAAACCGATCGTACCGATCGTACCGACCGACCGGTCGAGTCGCGGCGTGGCGCACCCTCTCAACGAACGACGGAACCTGCTTTGCCGACAAACGCGAACGCGCGAAACAGCGAAACGCGCCGAGAATACGCTTCGACGATCGCATCGTTCGCGATATTTTACGAGCTTCGAACAACGTCCGATCCATTCGGCCGAAAGACGATCGGCGAACGAGCACGATAAATGGTAAATATCTGCCGAAAAATCTATCGAGCCAAACGCCTCGGTCGATAAAGCGAACTCGAACGGCGGAACGCGAAGGTAAGTAGATTTCCGTATCGTCCGGCGTATCGTCGTTGCGTGGGCGCGCCTTCTCCCGCGAAATTATACTTCAAAAGGATATTTCGACGAGAGATCGTTGAAACGCTGCAGACATGGACGAAAGAAAAGTTTGAATAGGCAAACGAACGAGAGCGTCGTCGGGTTAAGAATCCGGCTGTCGCTCGTAGTCGTACGGCACTCGTTCCTGGAACGCGATACGGTTTTCGGACCCACGAGCGCGACGCCGCGAGCCACGACGATTCCAACGACGTCGAAGGAATATAAATTATTCGAGCGGATTATAGTCGTCGAGAACCTTCGTGCGTATCTTTAGAAGAGGACCGTGCAAAAGTTTCGTCAAAAGTCCGTAGGGTGCGAGGGGTTGCCGAAGAGCATCGACGTCACCCCGTCCCCAGGGTCGCGCGCGACCGTCGTTGAAACTTTTCTCACGGATGCGACTCCGTTCGCTTTCGTTTACTCCCGGGATGCGACGTCGACCGACGAAGGTCTCGCGAATGCGTTGCGCTCGCCGCGGGGTAATTTTAAACAAATCCATTATCGATCTTTGCAACCTCGCGGATGAAAATGAAAGCGTTGGTAAAAATAACGCTCGTCTACGCGCTCTCGCGATCGTAACATTATAAAAATAACGCTATGAATGAGCATCGATGTAAACGCGACGCGCCGAGCTATCTTTTCTCGAACCTCGAAGAACGACGTTTCTTATCGCGATTCGGAAACAATGTTGCGCGCGAAAGGTACCGAGACGATGACAACGACGACGACGACGACGACGACGACGACGACGACGACGACGGCGAGCGTCGTCTGGCGAAAATCGATCGAGGGAAACACCGTCGTCGATGGCGGACAACGGCCAGGCATTCCGGTCTGCGGTTACGCGCACGTACAGTTCCAACGAAAAGCATGGTAGCCGCGACGGCTGCTCGAACGTGTTCGCGATATTGCTAATTATTATTTCTACTTTACCGATCGCGTCGGATCGTCGCAGGCCTGCGCGACGAAGCTCGTAATTTCGATCGGACGAGAATTTGTATCGGACACGAAAAATTCGGTGGAAACTGCGAGCGTCCGGATTACTTTCGAGCGACGGTGTACGCGTGCCCGCGCGGAGCGCGGATCGGGGAGACCGCCAACTATCAATTTCCGTTTTGAATTACCAAACGCCAGAACACGCATGCACGCGCGCCACTCGAACGAATCTCCGGTTCTTCGCGGCTCGACGCGAGACTCCTCCTAGAAGAAACGCGTCGACGCGCTGCTCCTTCTTTCCTTCTTTTCTCTCCTCTGCCAATAGCCGTGCCTCTCGCGCGCGTCTCGATCGACGATAAATCGTTCGCCGGTTCGCCGGTTCGCCGGTTCGCCGGAACCGGAAGACCAAACCCCACCTACCGCGATCCTCGCTCGATCGAAATATTCCAATTAGGGAGATTCGAATATCTTTTTTTCTCGAATTTCAAAGTTGCCGAGTCGGCGAACAAGTAGCGCGACGCGTTCCCGTAGCAACGGCGCACGGTTTCGGGTAAATCCATCCCCCGTCGACCATCGTGCACCAGTTTTCGCGAATCGAACGTTCCGGATCGACGGTGTTCCGCTCGTCGTCGAGTCGGCCGACCGCACCCGTCGATTCGGTTTACGAACTCTCGACGAAAATACGACGCGTCGACGGCGTTCTATCGCGAAACTCGTCGGTCCACTGCCAACGAACGCATACCCCGCGTGCTCGGACGCGTCGCTCATCGATCTCGTCTCTGTCCGTCTCGAGAAGCGAGATCGTCGTCGCGACCGAGATACGAGCTACGAGTCCAGGAGATCTCTCGCGCGGCGCCAAAACTCTGGCAATTTTCAAACGAATTTCAAAATATCTAATTCGAAATTGAAACTTTAGACGTACCCCGCCGTTCGAGAACGTCGCGACGCGATCGAATCGTTCGATTTTCGAACGAGCGTGTCGCGTACGAGAAAGAAACCGATCGCGGGACGCGGAAACAAACCGGATCGACGACGGAACACCAACATTTCCCAGTCAACCGTCCTCGCGAAGCGTCGCGGAAAATTGGTACGCGCGGCGAACGGTTTGAGAAACACTGGCCATCCCCTGGCCTTACGTAATCGGGCTGCACCCACCCACTGTTTCTCTCTCTCTCGATCGTTTCGCCGTACCGCGTACTCCGACCGTAGTCCGTCGATTTGCTTTCGACAGGATCCCACGAACGGAAATCCGATGCAACGTTTTTCTCTGTCGAATTTGCAAATTCGATGCCGATTTTCTCGACAATTCGAATCTCGATCGGAATCCGGCCAACTCGTTTGCTCGCGCGGTCGCCGAGTTAGCGCGCGGGAGCGAGATCCAAGGTGACTTGGAACGCGACGGTCGCGAAAATTGCGTAACGCGTTTTCAAACGTTTCGGGACGAACCGGAAACGAGACGAATCTTCTTTTTTTCGCACGAAGCGTGCGACGGAAATCGAAACGATCGCGTTTACGAGCTAATCGGACCGAGACGTTCCGCCGTTGCGCGCTAATCGCGAATCGGTTCAACGGATGATAACTGGACTGCGAATATTTATGCGGATACGAGTTCGCTGCGCCGACAACCACTCGAAAACAATTTGTCTCGATGGAACGCAATTTTTGAAGGTTCGCGCGTGCACGCAGAATTTCCTGGGAGAAAACCAGGGATTCGATGAAACTGTGATCCGACGATAACCGGTGCCCGTCGCGTGGACCGGGCTCCCTGCAAAAATTATTCGATCCGTGGAAAGAGCGCGAACCGGTGAAACGTATTTTCGCGAATAGTCAAAAAAAGTAACCGGCGAAGTTAGCGAAACGAAATACTTTTGTTCGTTCGATAAAACCGAGCGAAACGCGGAACATCGAAACTTTACTCGAAAAGCGCGATACGCGCGAGTCTCGGGGTTCCCGTGCAACGCTAAAAATCAATAAACAGAGGAACAACGATAGTTTTGCGCGAAAGAAAGAACCGCGAGCCGATGCAACCGATGCGATACGGGACACGGCGAAACCCCTGAAACGCGAACGAGGCCGATGCGAACGGAAGAGCGATCGGACGTCGCGCGTTTTCGAACGCCTCGGCTCGGTACGAGACGCGAGAGACAACGAGTTTCTTATTTGCGACGATGATTTCCGTTGGATCGCGAGTCGTTGCCGAGCGGCGCTCCTTCGCCGAAACGAAAACCCATACGCATAGGCGCGGGTCGACGACGATCCATCGAATCGAAGCGTTCGTACGCGATCGCGTGACGCGCGACCGCCGCCATTTCCGCGATCGTCTTTGCACGGTCCGCCGTGGATAATCTCTCGTTCGAACGCGTTCCTCGATACCAAAGATATTCCACCGATCGACGGAAATTATCGCGTACGATCGCGGCGATCCGAGGGATTTCGAGAACGCCGTCGTAACGCGCGCACCGACCCGCCGATATCGGTTTTTACGTAGGCGTTTCGCAGAAATCCTGATCGAGGGAGATTCTCGATCGAACGAGATCCACGGCCGATGAGAGCCGTCGATTCGAGTAGAGATTACGCCGACGGACGGATCGTCGCTCGATATTCGCGTATCTGGTCGGTCGAGAACGCACCTGCCGGCCGACAGCTAACCTAAAAACCGGCACGCATCGAGCATACGCGACGCGCGTTCGCCGATAAAACGATCGGCGACGATCGACGACGCTGCTGCGAATCGTGTCGCAGAGTATCCGTATACACCTACGCCTACCTTCTCTCTCGTTCGCGCGATTCCGACGGAAAAATCGCGAGAACGAGTCTCGCAAAATTTCATAGCGGAACGAGGCACGTTTGCGTATATCGTTTCGTTTCGTTTCGTTTCGTTTCGATTCGCTCGTCGCCGGTGTTCGACGATCGACGACAAATTCGCGCTATCGCGTTCGTCGAAACACGTTCGAGAAAAGAAACGTCAAGGCCAACGCGACTTTTCGTCGTCCCGTTGCAATTTGTACGCGATCCTAACCTGCAAGGCGCGGAGTCACGGAAAGATCTTGGATTCGATCGAAAGTTTGCGAACGAATTTCGTGAAAATTCTCGGCGAAGAATTCGGCGTCGGACGTTGCGGTATATTTTCGCGACCGTCGGACACGGACGACGATCGAGAAAGATCGTTCGTTCGAAGAACGGGCACGATCTTCGGGATACGTTTTCGCGCAACGAACGCATCGAACGCATCGAACGCGTCGACCGGCGTCCGCGAACGAACCAGGACAACGAAAAAGAAATTCGAAATCGACAAATCTGTCCGTTCGAGTGTCACGCGATTCGACGGAAACGCGAATTACGCGAATTATGCGAACGCGAAGAGCATTCCGCGGAACAAGGACGATAAAACGATTCTGTCGCTTACCGTTCAGTAGACAAAGAAAAGTCGAAGGATGATGTTCCGCGTTAGTCCTCGGACACGTCGTAGGTAGACACGAGTCGGAAACGAAGTGGCGCGGAATCAACTCGCCTCGCGACAGCCGAGAGAACCTCTCCTCTCTGCCTCGGCCAATCGCATCCCTCCTTTGTACACACTCCCCCCGTTCGCCTCGTTCCTCCGTTCCGCCGTTCCTCTCCCCGGAACGGTACGGGTACGGGTACGACGGTACGGCTGTACGGTTCGCGGTCCAGCCACGTTCCTCCGTTCCGTTGTTTCCACGAGAACTCTGTCGTTGCCCGGAACGCCGTTTCTGTCCCCGCGTGCCCCCGCGTACCGCCGCGTGCCTCCACTATTTTTCCTTTCGTTCCGATTCAACGATCATCCCTGGTCGCCGCTCCGCCCCCTTTCTTCGATCGACGTCTCGAAATCCGTACGGCGATCGAGTTTTTGCTCGTCGAAACGGTCGAAACGGTCGAAACGGTCGAAACGGTCGAAACGATCGAAAAAAACGACCCTTTTCGCGACAACCAAACGAATCCTTTTACGCAAAATCAATTTATCCATCGTGGAAAAAATCCGGAAATACGCGTACCGAGCCAAACGAGTCGATGCGAGCTACTGGAAAATTTACGACCGGTGGCTGCGCGTACCGCGAAAGCGATAAACGTTTTTGAAGGATGCGCCTAGCCGCGATTCGGGTAATTCGAACGGTAACGATTACCCCGATACGCGAGGATCGACGGTGCGACGACCAATCTTTTTCTATTCCTCGCCGTACGATGGACGGTCGCGCGTTTCTCGCGTCTACGGCGCTACGCCGAACGTTACGGCACTCTCGCTTCGTCGTTCGGATACGACCGACGCGTTATGTAAAATATTTGCCGGCGTGTTTCGCGAACGACGTTGCGAGACGATGGAACGATCCGATCCGGTAACGCGCGATCGTCGACGAACGTCAACGACCTCGAAACAAAGAGCCGCGTCGATGGAACGGTCGATCGATTCGATCGATCGTCGCGCAACCAGAAAACTATAACAAAACTATAGAGTCCGCGCGAACCGCGCGAGTCGCGTAGCACGATATCAAATTGTTCTCGAATAGATCGAAAAGAGGACAAACGATTCCACCGTGGGCATGCGAGAGAGGAATCGGGGCCAGCAGCGAAGGCTCCGCGTTTCGCCAGAGTTCAACGGTCCCCGCGATCGATGGTCCACGGATACGCGTGCGAACGCGCGATGCGATTCGCCGGTCGACGAAACCATCGATCGGACGGAAGCTTCCTGCCTTCTCTTGCCCCGGCGAGCAACCGTTCGCTAACCGTTCGCAACCAGTCGAATTTTCGCGAATCGGCACCGCGCTCTCTCGCTCGATCCGTTTCTCGGGGTTTCTCGGGGTTTCTTCGGCTATAACAGATTTATTCGCGTTTATCGCGATACGGATAAACGCCGTAGAAACGCAGGAGCGTGAACGTGCAGCGATCTATAAATAACGGACGCCGCGTTCGCACCTCGGGTTCTCGGTTGGATCGCGACGTCGGCGCGCGTCGTCGATCGTGGCACGCGACCGTATACGCGGAAACGGGTAATCCGCTTTCAGCGTACTTATTCGTCTAATTTAGCCGGTCGTAGCGACGTTTCGCGAGAAACCTTAAAAACGACGCCTAGTCGACAACCAAGATCGGTCGTTTCGAATCGCGCGCGCGCGCGCGTTACCGTACGTATCGTCTCTCCCGAATCCGATCCGATCCGATCCGACCCGACCGTTCTATCGATTCTTTGTTCGATACTTTGTTTCTCGAACGGTGCAAAATCTCAGGACGAATATTCGACGAGTCGTCGATCGCAAAATTGTCGTTTCTCGATTCAACGACCAACAGAGCGGAACGCGTTCGGACCTGGTTTTCGAATTCTCCAAGATGCTTCTTCCGCAGAGACGGAGAGACGGCGTTGTACTCTCGAAACCGGTAGCTCGGTGCAGCCGATCCCGTTTCGCGTCGTTCCCTGGATTCCTACGAATAATATAGGTCATTCAGCGTTTCCGGAGAACGCTGGAACTCCGGGAGCGTCGGCTGGCTGTTACGAAATCAGCTGTGCGCCTGCCTGCTGTTGTTGTAGGTCGCGTAAGGACTCCCCTCGTCGCGGCTACCCTTTTTCCCCCCTCTCTCTCTCTCTCTCGCTTGTCAACCGAGGAGGTAACGTAGGAGAGGGGATGTTAAAGGTCGCCTCGGCGAGGTGATCAATACGAAGCCTGCATACCCACCTTCCCTATCGGGCCAATGGGAATACCCGAAATGATCGTTCTCTCGAAACCGTTTAATTGCCTCCCTCCCTCCCTCACGACGATCGCGTTTCACCTCGAAACGGTAATGAAAACACGATTCACTGGAAAATGATCGTCTTCGATGTCGACGAGCGTACAGGATGTTCCTGTTTCAAGGAACAGCATCTTCGGTTTCTTTCCCTCGATACGAATTTCCATTTTCTACGCGTTCGAATCGTTCGTTGCGACCCTTCGAACGAATCATCGGGGTCGAATGGCACCCCAGACGCAAACGATGGCTGTGTAACGCACGATATCGAAATCGAAATCGAAATCGAAAATATTACGTTTCCTATTGCGTAACGGCAGGGGCTGGCCGGTTAGCTGGCTGGTTGGCTGGTTGGCTGGCTGGCATCAACCTAACGAGAGAAGCTTGCGTCAATGGTCGGGAGAAATGACTTTTCCTCGCTTGTTTGTTATTTTTAACATCGCCTGTTCGTTTTATATTCTTGCCGACGCACTCCGAGTTTGCGGGCAGCCACGGCGGACTGGTTCGTCGGATCGAAGGATCCGATTATCGCAGCTCGGACGATGTTTATCGGATCGGCGAACGTAATCGTGCTAGATTTTTATAAAATTGTTCGATCCGAAAGCGTTTCGTTGTTCGCGAACAGTTTCTAGGAGCAACGCCGTCCAACGGCTTCGAGCATCGCGTGCGATCCACGAAGACCGGAGCGCTAGAAACGAGCTCAGCGAGCGAGCGAGCGAACGAGCTCAGCGAGCGAACGAGCAAGAATTCCAAGAGGATCTCGCGCGTCGCGTCGCGTCGCGGCTCGGCAAACGAGAAAATTATCACCCGGAGATCGCAGCCTCTGAAACAACCGCTTTAAATACCACAATAAGCGTATTAAAGCGATTTTATCGCGTGACCAGCATCGCGGCCGTCGCGCGTCGCGGCGCGCCGAGCACGACAAATATTTGTCGTCCAGTTTTCCAGATGGTCGCGACGCGCGCTGCTCGGAAACCGCAAACGCTTCGAGCGTAAAACAATGTTTTCGGACACGGAGAAAATGATTCTCCTGCTACTACGATGTCAGGAATTCTCGTGGTTCTTCCGGAATCGCGGAGAATCGAATTCGTCGTCGGGACGGACAAACGGATCGCTCGTTCGCGACGATCGAGCACCGAATATCGACCACCGACGATGCGCAAGGTGGTTCCGCGATTTCGTAATTTCGGTGCTCGTTCGTCCTCGCCTCCTCGGTCGACGGCCACCTCGCTCGCGTCGCGCGCGTTACGTAACGCTCGGCGACGGCTCTGCCAGATATACTTGTTTTCCGTGGAAACCGGCGGTCGGAGGAGCGGGCCAACTTTGTCCGCCCGGCATCGCCGGACACCTTCGAAAACATCCACGTTTAAACGTTTCCTTATCGATCGTTTAGCGTTCCTTGCCGAACCGGGTTATCGGCACCCATTTCGGCGCTCGTCTCGCGCTACGGCTACGAGAGCCACGCCTCGACCTGTTGCGACTCGCGAGCGACGCTATCGTTCTTCCCAGGCTTCTTAATTGTACAACTTGTATTTAATTAATGAAACGACCGACCCGGTATCGCGGAAATCGACTATCTACGGCGATAACGAGAGACCTTGTCCAGGGACCGATCGAGCTTCGAGCTTCGAGCATTCGGCGCGATTCTGCCGTTGTTATCTGGTCGAAAAGATTTCGTACGATCGGTTCCGTCGTATCGGAAATTTTTCAAAATTTTTCAAGACTTTACAAAACCCTTGAAAATTTACACGCAGCGCCGCGCGCACCGATAATTTCGCCAAATATTTATCGTAGAAAGCACCGCGTTTGCGAGAAAACCAACAGTTTTCTCGCTGTACACGGCCGCGTGAAACGCGCCTCGGACATCGTCCCGAACAACCAAGTTTAATTGCCGAGATCGCGTTGATGCTCGGCCAATGCAATTTGCTAACGGAACAATTAAGCGTCGTTCAGCAAATCCTATATAAGCCCCTATGCGAACGGATCGACGTCGCTGTCGCTGCTGCTGCTGCTGCTGCTGCTGCTGCTGCTGCTGCTGCTGCTGCTGCTGCTACTACTCGTTACCGCGTACGGATACAACGGAAGAAACTTTTACTCTGCCGTCGCTATTCTTTGTCCACGTTCGTCCATCCTGACCAACGGATACCGTGGCCGCGGCAGCGACTAAATTTTTACGGAGCCTCGTAAGAACGCTGCAACGTTGACAACGTTACCGCCGCTGCGAAACAAAGCTTTTGCTCGGTTCGATCGGCCAATGCCACGAGAATACGAGTCCTGAGAGTCCCGAAGGTATTATCTCGAAGGAAAATTCAAGAATAAACGCAACACGCGCAGGCGGTCGGTCCATTATTTCAAGAGACGCGCTATCTCTTGCGCAAAAGCACAATTATCTAGCGGTTTGGCGTGGATTAAATTTAGCGTGGAATTTCGCTAAGACAGGGAGACCGTAAACTTCTCGGAGGGCCCAGCCGCTCGCTGGGACCGAAATACACGACGGGTACGCACCACCGACGCCGCTCGAATCGTTCCTCTTGCAGCGAGTTTTTCCTTTTTCCCTTGGCCCTCCTCCCCCAGCGACTACGGTCTTCTCTGCCTCTGCGAACGTAAATCTTTTCGACAACGATACACGGTCGTTCGAACGATTCGCAGGGACGCTTTCAGCCTTTCGCGATCGAAGGTAATACGCCGACGATCGTGTTGCGCGACGGCGGCGGCGGCGGCGGCGGCGGCGACACCGTTCGTAAATATAGCCGTCGCGACCAACTAATTTTTTCAAGGGAAATTACGCAATTTGTTTGACGGTTCAGCCTCTACGGAGGGTGATCGAGGGACGCGGATGCCAATTGTTCGTGCCTCGACGATATCGTTCGTTCGTTCGTTCGTTCGATTCGCCCGAAGACCCGACTCGCCCGACCGTCCGACGTCCGTTCGTGTAGCGACGGAAGGTGTGCCTGGGGGGGACGTCCCTTTTACGACGACGACGACGACGACGACGACGACGACGACGCATCGACGAACCGAATACGATCGCGCGAATCCGTCGGACGATTCGCGAAAGGCCAAACGTCGCGTTCCCTTCGCGAATCCGCGGAAAGAAGCGTCGAGTACTTTTGTTATCGACGTTGGAACAGGCGACATTTGCCGAACACTTTCGAACGTTGACAACCGATAAGTCGTCGCGCGATAAACGAAAAAAGTTCAAACTAATTTAGCGATATATCGATCGCTACGCGATCCGAGAGCATCGACGCGTTCGCGTTCGCGTTTCTATCGTCGAATCGGTTGGTTGGTCGGTCGGTCGGTCGGTCGGTCGGTCGTCTGGAAAACCAGAAAACCGTGGTTTACTTTCGCGAATCGATAAACTGTAATTTTCCACTCGTCGGCCACCCTTCGTCGAGACTCGACGAGGCTTGTCGTACAACTTTCGTCGATCGACCGACCGACCGACCGACCGACTATTCGTTCGACGAATCTAATCAAAGTAAAAACTAAACGAATACGAATAACGAACAAAGTTACGGTCGCTGGTACGAGCTTGATCGAGTTTTCGAGAGCAAGAAAACAAAGAAAGAAAAAAAAATATTTTTGCGATGCTGCACCACGGCGGACGCTAGATAGACACAGCGGAGCTCCAATTAAATTTGCCAAGAAATTCTGGCACGATATCGGAATGGCCGATTTCACGGCCACCTCTTTGCTAGACCAAAGGACCGACGATGCACCACCTTCGTTGCGACATACGTCTTCGATCGTTGCAACCACCTTACTATAAAAAAAAGCGAATCAACCAGCCATCCCGTCGCCAACGTCTCTTGGTCGCGGTGGTTATCGCGACGATCGAACGGAACGTTAATCTAAACATAATTTTTCTTTCGCGCGGCTGCTTCTCGATATCTACCAGTGACGTTTGGTCGATCGACGGCCTACCGATCGAGGATACGAACGATTTCTCGGCGAAATCTCGACGACCGTCGATGCTCGCGAAATAAACGACGCAACGACGACAGGCCTCCTCGGTGGCCTTGCGCGTTGCGAATTTTGGCGTGCCGTACCGGTTGCAAGAAACGCGTAACCCTGCACCTCGGAACCTTCCGAGCTACGACACCTTTCGTTCGGCCGTTTAGAAACGCTTAATTATTCGCGGCCAAGCGATGTTTCGCTCGATTCGCTGGTTGCTACAACCCCGGTATATATTGTACGATACACCCCCACGCGTTAACAGCCGTGGAAAACTATGCTACCGTCTATTTTCGCGCTTGAGGATACGGCTGTCGTCGGGCAGATGCGTCGGACCTTCCTCTATGAATTTAAGAAAGGCCTTCGCTAGAATGCCAACTGCTTTTCATCGCGTTGCAGAAAGTTCCGGCATATTTTTAGCGTGCCCCTGTTCTTTGCACCGCTATATCGCTGTATCTCGTTCGTTTGTTCGTTTGTTCGTTTGTTCGTTTGTTCGTTCGACGTCTCTTCTCTTCTCCATTTCGATCGTTTCTACCGGTTGATCCTTCGCGTACCAATATTTTAGCCTGAATCCACTTGCTAGCGACTCGAGCGGGGTACGTTTCGCGCATCTTTTACGAAACCGGAATGGACCGTGGTGTACGTGGTCTTTCGATCGAGCCACCGATTCCCGGAGCAAGTCAATTTTAGCACGCTGTGCAAAGAAAAGATGTTCCTCGGTTCCCCGCGCATAACACCGACGCTATTCCCCCCTCGTTCTCTTATGCCATATTTACCGACTGCCGCTTCTTCTGTTTCGCTCCTGCTCCAGCTAATTTCATCGGTACTCGGTGGACCGACCTCGCGGATGTTTGCCGACGGACCGGGCAGCGACCGTGATATTTTCAGCCGATCGCTTTGTTGCTCGTTGCTGGTTGACAGCAACGGGATCAAATTTAATATACCCGTAGGTAGGTTCTCGCGCAAACCTCGCAATTTGTCGCAATAAATTCGAATGTTTAAATACCAATTGAAAAATCTACGGGATCGATATGCGAATCAACGTTGATCGTTCTTTTCCTCGATACGAGGATACGAGATTATTTTCATTCGATGAAAAAAAAACTTAAATAGGCGAAACAACGGTGGGGCGCCATCCACGGCAAGGCATTCAAGCTACTTACCAAATAGTTCTATGCTTCTGCCGCTGGATAACGCAAAGCGTCGCCGCCGCGTAAATCCGATCTAGGGATATTTTCCCCTTTCCCTAGACACGCGTTTAGGGAACCCGCCGCGATGCGAGGTTGCGGCTGACAACCCGACCGGTTGACCTGGCCGGCTGACTGTCCTAGCTCCGGTAGTAGCTCCTACGAGCACGCAACGATTAAGTATAATTTTGTTACAATCCTCGTACAACGTGTGATTTCCTTTTTTTTTTTTAGAAGGATCCCGTGGCAGGCGTGGTAGGCGAGATACTAGTTCCATAGCAGTCGGAGAAGTCAAACCTCACGGCAGAACATCGATACCGATAAACTGGAATAACAATTAAAAACTGAAAAATAAAGAAACAGGGTCGCGACTAGTTTTCAACAAATTCGAATTTTTCCACAAACCTCGTTTCCCCCTATCATCGATCACGGTCGATCGATTCGTTGGATTTACCCGTTTATCCGCTATTCGAAACGATTTCTTTCGCCGATGGTATCGTCGAGCATTTAATTTTTTTCAAGAATATATCCGTTGGTCGATCCGAGCAACGATATACCGTCGTCGCTACGAACCAAACACGATCGCGGTTTTTCCATTCCTAACGTTGCTCTTGGATTCCGGGTGCAAGGATTGCCAAACTAATTGTTCCCTGTTCATCCATTGAGCACGACAACGACAGAAATACAACTTTCGTGCCACCTATTCCGTCACCCATATTCTAAACTCCTGGTACGTACGCGCGAAACGTTACGAACGAAGAGGCGCGTTCCGACAGAGGAAGATCAAAACGATAACGGCGGTTCCTGCATAGCAATCGTTTATGCACGTTGCGCGATCTTGGCCGAGCCGATGCGACGGCTCGGCTCCGGCAGTTTTTCGACGCAATTACGGTTTTCTTTCAAATATATCGTTCGAGCTCTCAAAAGTTTATAGATTTTCCCGAATGTTGGCGTTGCAGCTGCTCTCGAACTTTCAAGTTTCAACGACGCGTGTAACGTTTCTTCTAAACGCATCTAGGCGGTTGACGACCGGTATCGTTTAGGCGATATCGCACAAACTCGAAAATTCCATATCCATCGATACAAGCGGACGCATTCTTAGAGAGATTCGAATATTCGAGCTCTTACAGAGAGAATTCAAATGCCATTGATCATCGAGATACAAGGGAGGTCTGGCGATTCTCAGATTATCGGATTCGAGTGGACAACTATGTTGTTACGTATTTTGACAAATGTTGCGGAGTAACTAAGATTATTCGCGCACGGATTCTTCTCCAACTGTCTCTGTAATACACGTTTCAGCGAGTGTCGTGGAACTTCTGTGTTTTGATAATCTTCGCGTAATTACCGCACATTCGCGATGAATACGATGTAGTTACTGTGAAATTTAAACAATTTCACATTCCCTTTCTTCTTCGAATCGAACGCATAATTTTCTACCGTCGAGTTTGTTGCAACGTATCGACGCGTTCGATACATTATGTGGGATTCAATGTTCAATGAACTCGACGAGCCTCGTATTAGAAGCTATATGGAAGTGTTACAACAAAAGCAAGATGACGAAGATCACGAAACCAAAACATCGATGGAACAAGTATGTGTTTTCCAGTTACCAAAAATCGCATAACAATATACACATATACATGCATACATACATACATCGTACATATAATATATATATATATATTTATTTTTCGTAATTTTATTCGTAGGAATACGTGGAAAGTAATATACTTAAAGTGTACAGATTAAGTCGTACACCCACTTTAATGACAGAGAATCATTTAAGAAAATTGAAGACCTTCATAACCAACCTTGGCGCACCTTTCGAAGTAAGCGTTCTTAGTTTATACTCGTTTACCGTACTCTTGTTCGTCTCTTGTATCTATGTTTACGCATTTGCCGTTTAGTCTTTAGATTCTAGCAGACCATGGTTGTGTTACTGGATCTTGCATTCTCTTCAAATCTTAGGACATCGTTTAGACGACGTAGAGTATTCTAGAATAGCTGGTTTCTTAGCTCGATGTCAATCGCCGGAAGGAGGATTCGGAGGAGGCCCCGGACAGTATCCTCATTTGGCCAGTACGTATGCGGCGGTAAGCTCGTTGTGCATCGTCGGCACTCACGAAGCGTACCAAGTAATCGATAGGTATATAATATAACATTATAAATCCATACGCTTGTCTGTACCGCGACCACGGCGCAGTCACAAAATATCTATATCGGTTGCAGGAAAGCGCTCAAGCATTTTTTAACGTCTCTACGCTGCGGAGATGGTTCTTTTAGTTTACACGTCGACGGAGAAGTAGACGTTAGGGGTGTATATTGCGCGCTTGCTGTAGCAAAGTTAACAAACGTATACACTCCTGAAATGTTCAAAAAATCCGAGGACTGGATAGCTAAATGTCAGACTTGGGAAGGTGGTTTCGGAGGTTGTCCCGGCATGGAGGCTCACGGCGGGTACACGTATTGCTGTCTAGCGTCCCTCGTACTTCTTGGGAAAACTGACATTTGCCATTTAAAGTCGTTGCTGGTACAGAGAATGCCTTATACCATAGTAACCAAAGAACCGCGGATTCGATGCATCTATAGGATTTTTGATCTTTTAAAATTCGAACTTCTAGAACGTTTAGAGAAGGCTAATGAGATTCGTATTTTCTTTGGAACATTATAGAAGAATTCGTCCAATGGAAGGAGCAAAGTTTTCTCATTTTCAATTGTTAGAAATTGATCTATAAAAACTTATATTTGCATATAGATCCGCCGTCTGATATTATTCATCTTTTCGATATTATGTTCCGTTAGAGATGGACAGTGAACAGACAAATGCGACTGGAGGGTGGATTTCAAGGACGAGTCAATAAAGTGGTAGACGGCTGCTATTCCTTTTGGCAAGGCGGAGCCCTTTCATTGATACACGGGATCTTAACGAAACAGAGGAAAGTGTTCAATTCTAACTACTGGTTGTTCAACCAAGAGGCCTTACAAGAATATATATTAATTTGCTGCCAACATCCTTTCGGCGGCCTTTTGGATAAGCCTAAGAAGTATGAAAATGCTGCTGTTGTTACACGATTATGCGCACAACCGCTGTCGCTGTCGCTATCGCGATTGCAATCTATCGAGAGACCTTTCTAAATCTTACCATTTATTTCAGAATTTCGGATATGTATCACACGTGTTACGCTCTCAGCGGATTATCGATTGCCCAAAATTCTCCACGACCTTTAATTATTGGATCGCAAAATACAAATTTAGTGAATTTAACTCATCCTGTATATAATCTAGTACTTACTTCTGTAACTAATGCACTGAAATATTTTAATAGACAACCGATACCTGCCTGAATATGTATTTGATATTTGAAGTGCATTAATAGAGTAACAACTATTTCTATTCTATTTTATAAGAAGAAGAAAAAACGGGGGCAGATTCTATTTGACTTCGTATTAAAATTGACCAATAAACTCTACACGTTATGTTACATATTAATAAAATTACGAAGTATTAAAACGATCCAACGAATAATTCATTTTTATAAATGTAACTGTAAAAAGGTACGATACAAAATATTAACCTAACATAAATCCCTCGACAGTTCATTCACAAAGAAAAAATAATTCTATGATATAATTATAAATTCAAATGTTTCACATTGGTGACAGTATCTACGAATATTTCGAATAAAGTTTCATCATATACCCCTCTTCTCATCGGTCGCTATGAAGCACAGCGGAGAATTAGCCGAATTAAGCTGTATGTTTTAGTAGAAAATAATTTTGAAATTTCTAGTCGAATAATTCATAATTGAATTGCGAAAACTTTCGAAATATTACCTATGCAGGCAGGTGTTTGCAAACTTGCAAACGTTTCTATTGAAAATTTCATATAATATGGACACTCTAATCATATATAGATAGGGACATTGCTGGGGGTTAGGGCATCGTGCAATCACATCCGGAAATGCCGCAAACACTAGTTGTACGGTCCAACGCACGAAACTACTGCGTCTGTAAAATTTTGAGGTCAGTAGTGTCATTGTTCAAAAACTCTACGAAACGAATTGTTTTACAGAAAGTGATTTTTCAGGCGTAAATGTGCATAGAGAACGTACGCGATAAGAATCGTTCCGATAGCTGTTCCTAACCTGAAAGAAGAGGTTATGGCGAAGTACTTGATACAGATGATAGTTGTGGGCACGCGGGTCGTGGGCAAGGCATTTGCTCGTGCACTGCGACAAGAAATTGCAGCTAGCCAGGAAGCTGCGCGTAGAGCTGGCGGAGGAACCAGAGGCGCTCAACATGTAGCTGCCAATTCTAAAACTGGAATTTCTTTGGACGAAGCGTTACATATTCTTAATGTTGATTCAATAGACCAGACTGATCTTATCGAGCGTAATTATAAGTACCTCATGGATGTCAACGACAGATCAAAGAGTGGTTCGTTTTATATTCAATCGAAAGTAGTACGTGCTAAAGAACGTATAGACGAAGAGCTGAAAAACACGACCGTACCTCCACCCAAGACACGTTTCACGAGATCTTCAGATACAACCAAACAACCTTAATAGCTGCTTTCGTAGTCCAAAGGCTATGGCCCTATCACCTACAAACCCGGCCATAGCCTTTAGTTATTGTACCTCAGAAATCTCTGTATATAGAAATACTATAACTAATTATCATCCATATTTTAATTATAAATAAATAGTACAAAATATGCAATTGAACAAGATTGCTTTGACTGTATTCTTTGTTAACTAATAAAATATTAAAATAAAGACAGGCAACAACAGACGTATTATATAAGCTGATACTTTGAAAGATATCTAATCTCCATATATTATTACTATTTTTGTATCTTGATCATGTTGAATACGATTTGTGCTATTATTTTCCAGATGGGAAAGTTATGGAAAATAAAAAAGCATCGCTAAAGCTTGTACGTGAATGTATGTATATAAATAATATAAATATGTATGTACATAAATACATGTTCTTAAGAGACACATTGGTTCGTGTGACAGTACTTTGATACAAGTACTCGCTCTTATACGAGTCCTTTTCGTTACGTAATACTAAAAGTTCAGTACTTCAAGCCCGCTATCTTCGCGTCCTGCGGCTCGATTCTGTTCTGCGACTGACGAATAGTTAGCCTTTCCTGATTGTGACAAACAGACCACAGACTAGGCAAATATTTCGGTTTCATAGTTAGAAGAAAATGTTCCCTCCATACGCGTTCCAATTTTACCAAGCCACCCTCTGTTTTTTCAAAATACCGAACAACCTGTAAACAAAAATGTACAATAAGATCGCGAGTTTGTTAATAAAATGTTGAAATCTTAAAGTCCTATCGTTTTTACCTTCAAGCCGTGCGGTTGACATTTGGACTGATCATAGTTTGACACCGAGAACATATCGTTCTTCAGCTCTTGACTCCACACATCGAGCGATTGACCCGTACAGTCTAAAATGTAATGCTCCAATTCCTTGCGTCGTGCATCAGGCAAAGTAACTCTTTCCGTTAGTGCTTTAATGGCTGAATGCAGTTTTCTGCAATTATTTGCATATTTGATGCGTATATGCGTCAGCGGACCATCCAGAGGTGCATCGCATATGTCTGCCAGCTTTCTTCTGAGCTGCAGATCATGACAGTTGCTTGTCTCATGACATATCGGACACAACAATAATATGTCATGAGATTGATGCGCTTTCATCACCACTGAAAAGTATTCAATAGATTTTACCGCTTTTCGTTCACAGTGTCGAATTCGCTCACAACCGTGATAACTTACATGGGAAGTATTTACGATACTCTCTAGGTACTACGCTTTTTCTGATAAACTTCTCCGAAGCTCCGCACACTACGCACTGATTGACCTTGACCTGCGTATAATACTTTCCTACCTCTCCCAAAGCACGACCAGAAGGTTCAAATTTTAATCTCACAGTAAACGGTTCCAGATTGACCGTTTCTCCTAATCCTTTGGTAATGTACCATTCGGCTTTTTTACGATCACACGTACACAACGTGTCTCCATCCGGTGCTTGCAAATAACAGTTGTGATAAAGCGGTTTATTCCTTACAGGTATACTGCTTGTACGTACAACGATATCATTAGCTTTCGGGCCTTCTTTAAACGCATCGGGTTTACTATTTTTCATGTTCTTTTGATTAACATTCGCGTGCGTTTGCTGAACCTTGAACCTAAAACAGAGAATTTATCTTTAAGTCATTCTCGATTCGTTTCCGTATCTGGAATAGAGAATGAGAATTGTTACCTCGTATCGATTATAGCATTAGGTATATAATAAAATTGAGTATTTACGTTTTTATTACACATACATTTTATATAGTTTACAAAATTTTCCCACAAAGAGTATTTTTCCTTTATTCTTTGTACGATCTGAAAAATACAATACAATTCAATTATATCACAGAAAATTTTCCTCGTAATATTATTAAAATAGTTATTAACACGTTAAGCGTCACGCCGAATTTCTGTGCCTTTCCGTTCAAGCCACGGTTAGCCGTCAAGCGGGCCGCTCGCCGATAGACGAATCAATGTATAAACAGTCGGGTAACATAACGCGCGCCGCGATAGCAGAACGAAAAATCTGTCGCCGGTCCGTAGGGACCGACGAGGCCTGAACGGAAAGTCCAGCGCCGGTCCCTAGGGACCGGCGTGGCGCTTAACGTGTTAACGATTAATATAATTTCACCTGGTCATAAATAAGAACAGACGCAATTGCATCGCAAGCAGCATACGCTGCTTGTTCGTCTGTAAGAGTGTCAGCATTCCAGTTGCCGCATCTTACTCTTAGCAATTTATCCATTTCTAAGCCTAAATATTCTATACTCATTGCAGCCAAACTTTTCGGACATGGTAGCTTTGCATGTTCTGCCAGTGACCTTACATCGAGAGTACCGTAAACTTTGCATCCGTAATCTGCTGTTATTTTCTGACCATCTTCGTACGAAGCAACTCCAACCTTAAGAATATGCTTACTTGCCAGCAATTCCTGAAAAATACACCTGCATTTATATGATCTATCTAGTCTTATATGTAGCGAATTCAAATCGAAAGCATCTTACTTTTAATTTTTGAGGAACGTATCCAATTTTACCAATACGAAACAGACCGCATACTCCGTTAAATGTAGCGAGTTGGAGCAAAGAAACGGGTCCTTCGTTGACCCATTCGCAGTCAAAGCCCAACACATTATTGGATAAATTGCTTCAATGTAATAACATTTACTTAGAATCGTAAGAGTAAATAGTAGTTTTGCACAATAATTAATGAAGAAATAATTTCGAGGAAAGAGTACAAACACAAGTGCTAGCATTCTGAATCTATATGGAATGTACTGGATATTGGAAAAAAATGTAAATACAACATTGACATGTACTCGACACTCGGAATCAAAATATAGAGAATCTCCTTGACTTACCGGCGAATACGCTGAACGACGTAATCACATTTTTCTGGAGTATCTGCTAAAATAATTTTATCCACCGGTATGATAATATCTTTTCTCTTGCTGGTCTCTTGTTTACAGCTTTTGTTCTTGATGCTTCGATAAATGTGTTTCACGCTATCGAATACGTTCCTGCGGTACTTGGTAGAGGCCAGTAATACAAGGCTCACGGTTACACATACAAGAAACATTTTGTTCTTTGCAGGATGCATTAATCGCATAGATAAAGTTTAACTCTCATGAAAGTTAATGTTAAAAATTTTATGTACAATTTACTATTTTTGCTCCACGTGCGTTTTCGTATACACGTATACATATAATTTATTTATTTATTTAGTTTTATTACACGTACATACACATACGTCGTGTGTACATATATATATATGTATATATCGTGTATATAAATATCATATAAATGTATATATAAATATTAAATTTCTTTTGTTCCAGCTATTTACACGAATAATCGAATAAATGAAATAAATAAGATCTAAGAAAAATCTATTGTTTCGTTGAACTATACGAATTAGAATTAGATCGATCGTGGGTAACTCGACGACAATTGCAAAGTAATAAAGATGAGAAATGCCACGCGAGGTGTGTTTGAATGATTACATTATGAAAATTATTTAAATAATCGCGCGAACGATACATCACGATCTTAATTAGAAGAATTCACTTGTTCATCGAACGAGGTTCAAAATAAATCCCGTAGCTCCTCGAAGAAACGGCCGACGTACGCGCGGCTACGGATATCACGCACGACTGCGATATGTTTACTACCACATGCGATTATCGTAACGTTATCTATCCAATTACTTTGTCTTGTGTCGCGTTCACGTTTCGAGGGTATGTTCGTCGTGCTGATTGGTCGACGGTATTCTGCGTGTAAAATTTTCACGAAAAACATTATACGTCATTTTCAACATTCTTTTAAACAGCCACGAAGAACCGTAGACAATCGTAGTGTTCGAATTCGAATAAAGCACATTGTTCGGTAAACGCGTTGCCAGATACATTCCGGAAACGTTAAGTTTTAAACGGTTATCGAGAACACGTGAAATATTGATAAATACTGTATAGTTGGGCCAGTGTTTCTTGTAAGTATACGTACGTATTAATAAAAAAAAAAAGGAAAAAAAAATAGTAAACATACGCAAAAGCGCAAAAAAAGTCTAGCAAAAATTAAGTATGGCGTTAATCCTATCAGCTGATATCGTTTGCTGGTGTGAGTCGTATGACGAATCGTAGTTCGTCTTGTTGGTTAAACAGTGTCGTCCGATCCGTAAGAGAAACATTTTTCGATCCGATAGTTATTCCGATGAATTGGTAGGTATACGCAAACGATAAAAGTATAGCCGTTTCAATGACGCAATGATCGTGTCACGATTTGTAATGGTGAAAATATTTCGGAGAGAAGAACTCGATTGAACGCGTCATTGACAAGCGGTACAGGAATGTGGGCAAACAGATAGGATAGGATTATCGCGAGAACGATCCCTTACACGGTCGGCGACGTACAGGAATCTGCCGTTCAACGAGCAGACTCGGTTGTAATGAGCGACTCCGAACAGCGGCAATTACACGTACCTTATAGAGAATATCATAGTCAGAATAACACCAACACGTCTGCCCTGGTGGAAACCGATGCGCTTGTCGATCTATCCATTGCATCCAATAATTGTTTACCAGTGAACAGCAACGAGTGCTCCGAGCTAGTACCGGACGTCGAATTTATTCCAAATCCGAGCAACGAACAACCTATAGCCATTGATTCCCCTGGAATCGACCGGGAGAGCCAGCCTCTCCTCGGTCGCTTGGAGTTAGATGTTACGTTCAATCGTTTTCCTGGTTTGTAATTCTATTTGCGAATAGTATAAGAACAGAGTACGTAAACGATAAGCGTATCCGTTAATTCTATACGTTTCCTAGATGACCCACAATTTTCTGAATTGGTATGGCAGGCCGAATGCGCGATAGACAATGGAATCTCTCCTGAAAGAATATATCAAGGCTCCAGTGGGAGCTATTTTGTAAAAAATCCTGCAGGGGTAAGGTACAATGTTGTTACTGAATTTAATGTACACGACGACGAAGACGACAGCATAATAATGATAAAATATTTAAATAATTTTCAGAAGGTAATAGGTGTATTCAAACCGAAAGACGAAGAGCCTTACGGTAGATTAAATCCAAAGTGGATGAAATGGATGCACAAACTTTGTTGCCCTTGTTGTTTCGGAAGAAGTTGTTTAATACCGAATCAGGGATATTTGAGCGAGGCTGGTGCAAATTTAGTTGACCGTAAATTAGGTCTCGGCATAGTTCCAAATACTAGAGTAGTTAAACTCGTCAGTAAAACGTTCAACTACCCACGCTTAGACCGTCAAAAAGCCCGGATGAAGCAAGCGATCATGGATCAGTTTCCCACGGTAGGCTCTCATTTCAATCGTATCGGTCTACCGCCGAAAGTTGGCTCGTTTCAAGTGTTCATGGACAGCTACAAAGATGCCGACTATTGGCTGAGACGGTGGGAAAACGAACCTCTGTCGCCGCGCCTCAGTAGAGAATTTCAACTTCAATTCGAGCGTTTAGTTATACTGGACTACATAATTCGAAATACGGATAGAGGTATCGAACAAATTCGAAAATTGAAAAACTTTTCTGCTCCCTGGCATCGGAGTCTGTAATTCTAAACGCATTACCCGCTTTTCCTAAGGTAACGACAATTGGTTGATCAAGTATGACAACGTCGTGGCAAAGACCGAATCGGAACAGAGCGAGGTGAAAATTGCCGCGATAGACAACGGGCTAGCCTTTCCCTTCAAACATCCGGATTCTTGGCGGGCCTATCCTTATCACTGGGCATGGTTGAGCCAAGCGAAGCAACCTTTCAGCGAAGCAACGAGAGACCTCGTGCTGCCTCAGCTCTCCGATCAAAATTTTGTGCAAGATCTTTGCGACGATTTGTATCAGTTGTTCAAAGTAAGTTCGAAACAAGACGATTCACGAATCGACCGTATCAAACCCAGAAAATGTTCTTTCCAGCAAGACAAAGGTTTCGATCGACACCACTTTGATAAACAAATGAGCGTGATGAGGGGCCAGATCTTAAACTTGCAACAAGCTTTAAAGGATGCCAAAAGTCCGGTGCAATTGGTCCAAATGCCAGCTGTGATCGTCGAAAAGTATTTATTTCGCGTTGTTTCTCTACAGTCGTGAACTTTGTTGTTTTTCGTTTATAGTTTACGCGTATACGTATCGTACTATATTCACGCTTTACGTTCACAGGGCTAAAGGGAACGGAGCACCGAGATTATTCTCGTTTTCCGACACGTTTACGCAGCGCTTCCAGAACAAAAGTCCCTTCTTCTCTTGGTGTTGAAACGGCATGGGTCAATTGTGTATGCGTGTGCTTGTCTGCGTGCGTGCGTGCGTGCGTGCGTGCCTGCGCGCGTGTATGTGTGCGTGTATGCGCGTGTGTGTTGTCTGAGAAAAAAAAAGCTATTCGGTGTAACGCAAATATCGCCTTATCATTTGTTCTGTCTATCTTTTTAATATTATTCCGCATTACTACCTCCGTTGGAAGATCAGGTACAGGTAGACGAAACAGTGTCTGCGGCTGTGTCTACTCCTTTACGTCTAATTTATCTATTATTCGAAATACTTTTGTTTCATTCGAACGAGACAAAATATCGGTCATAGTATGAATTATCTTGTATACAGTAAATATACGTAATGTTGAAGCAACATTTCTCGATATGTTTCGCGTTTCAATGCAAAGTATGGAAACGAACATGGGCAGCAACGCGTTGCCTTCGCTGCATACATACATGCATACGTGCACGCGGGTATAATTGCGTTCGTCGCGTAATTAACATTCCCTCGACGAAACACGAATACTCTATGACGTAGGTCGTGTAGATGTATTCGTACGGGGTACGTTCTTTCCCCCGTCTTCCGTACAAGCGTGCATCGACTGGTATGGGAAAATGTTTACGGAGCCGCCATCGCCGTCGCCGTCGCCGTCGCCGTCAACGTGTCTTCGAAAAGAAACGCACCGGATAACAGGAGACGGATCTCGAGAAATCCTGATTTTTCGATGCATCGCGCGTAAACACATTATATTTTTAATCGATAAATACGAGGAAATAAATTTACCATTGGCGGTTAACACGAAAAATTTCAATTCATGATTTATAACAGCCAAAAAGATACGCATCGTACTCCTATGTATATACGTAGGAGACGTACGAGACGTACGTCCGTACGCGCTACGGTGAACGACGGTATTCGATCAAATTCAGCGTATACGCGCGTTATAGACTTTACGTTGATTTTGTTTAAATATCGTTCGTTCGAAAGCGACGCAATCGACTCGGAAACGTTTCGCATCGTCAACGGCGCGCGACGAAACGCGTAGAGCGTAGCTGGTTGTCGCTCGCGGGTCGTGGTTTTATCGTTTGGTTATCGTTCGGTTGGTTGTTACGCGTGTAGGTGCAATCAAAGGAAACGTCGAATCGGCATTTCGGTGGGAAGAGAATCGCTTTAAATTTATAACGCGACAAAATCAACGAGCAGAGGAAAAACAAAATGGAGGTGATAGAAATTAAAGCGAAGAGACCGATGCGGTTACCACCACGGAAACCGCTGGAACGTTCTCGCAACGTTCGGGTAACGCGATACCTTCCGTTTTCGCTGGCGGGTGCCTCGACGGCAACTTTCACGTCTTCTGGTTTCCCTCTGTTTTCGCTCGAAACCAGTGTACCGGCCAGAGATACGTGCAACCGTCGCGAGTCGAATCGTTCGCACCCGAAAGAAAGTATTGCCCGCCGTCGAAATTGCTCGAAACCAACACCACTTACCGCGTGTCCTATTTGAACGCGGGCCACGGAGAGACACGGTGCTGCAGCCGATCCCAACCGATTCGACCGATCCCGGCTCTGGAAAAGTTCGAAGGGAAATTTTGCGACGAGACGACCAGCAAATCGAGTTACAAACGACCCATCGCCGACGGCCCTGTAGCCAGAACGAGGCCGTTCGTACCGAAGCAGAGGTAACGGAACGGACGCGCGACGCGGCGGATCCTTCTTTCCATCTTTTCGTCTCTCGTTCTTTTTTTGTTTCTCGCGCACGATGCCAGGTCGATGATCGGAACGGGTCGCATGGAACGCGTGACCACGGTTCGTCAGGATTACGCTTGGAAACACGTCGAAAAACCGGAGCTCGTTGTTCCGTGCGGACACATCCGCTCGAGTACCGGTAAATTCAACGCCGACACCACCGCGAGGCTATCTTACGCGGATCCAGGTATCGTCGAACCGACCGTCAACTTCAAACCGATAAGGGTTTATCGGCCGCCCGGCGAGCCGCTGCATCACGAGACTACCCAAAAGTTGAGCTATCGGCCGGTCAGGGTTTTGGAAAAGGACTCGTGTCCTTGGCGAATCAAGCCAACGTACAGGTATCGCTCCGCGCTCTTCGCTGAAAGTTTCAAGGGTGTCTCGGACCGTGCCGAAGGCCGTTTTCCTTTCGAAGACCTCCGGACGCGGCGATGTGCGCTCAGACGACCTACTCGGAAAGCTTCTCGCGAAACGACCGACTCTGCACGGAGAAACCCGTCCGGCCGACCGGAAACCTCTTGTTCCCGTGCGGAGGCGAATTCGCCGACAGGACGATATACAACGAGAGCTACCGCGTAGAACCGAGCACGAGTACCGATCGCGTACAGCCGATCGTTCCGTGCAACAGTATCTCGAGACCGGACGGCAAGATATCGGGAGACACGACCAACAAAGTACGCGTACTCTACCGCTGTAGTTTCAGCTTGTTCGTTCATCGGGCGCGAACGATTCGACGACGCGTCGACAACGCATCGACAACGATTTTGTTGAACGAACCGGTTGCAGTTGAGCTATCGGCCGATTCGGATCGACGAACGCGCGATGCCGGTATTGCCCCGATGCAGAAACACGACGGCCGACGGTCCCATGCAGTTCGAGACTACCGCTCGGTGCGACTTTGGGCCGAAATCGTCGGCGACGCGACCCGATCCGATCGTTCCGTGCGGCAATCTTCGAACAGCGGATACACCCATGGACGATACCACCACCGCGAGATCGTCGTACGCGATACCAGGACCGGCGCGACGCGTTCAAAGCTACAGGCCTGTCGCTCGATACGCCAAGTAGGCAG
Organism: Agapostemon virescens; assembly: GCA_028453745.1. Taxonomy (NCBI): domain Eukaryota; kingdom Metazoa; phylum Arthropoda; class Insecta; order Hymenoptera; family Halictidae; genus Agapostemon; species Agapostemon virescens. The sequence goes on along the minus strand of CM052098.1, from coordinate 289,918 downwards.
ACGAAGATTCTTCTTTCCGAACACGGAGGACGATAACGCGCGCGCGTCTAACGTCGTCCGTCTTCGCGTTACAGATCACCTTACAAAATCGATTGCGAAACCGTGAGTAAACTCTCGTATCGGCGGTGGACTACCCTTCCGAAGGAAGAACCAACGTGGGCGATCAAGAGGAAGTATCGACCGCCGAAGGAGACCATGTGCACGGAGGACACCGTCTATCGGGCCAGTTATCCCGCACCCGGACATTACGAGCAGATATGCGACGAGCGGGAAGACTGCTCCGATCGCTTCGACGCGAAAACCGGCTGTTCGCTGTCGCGTCCTTCCGCGGGAATCGAACTCTGCGAAAACCCGAACGATTCCGATCCTTCCGACGAACGCGCGTTGTTATCGGGACCGCGAGCGACGCCGCGCAACGATCCAGTTACATCGCAAGGAAACCTTTAAAGTCCAACTAAAAGATATTTTATTACGGTACGTTGCTAATAAGCGAACGCATCTCATTTTACCATACACATACGCATGTATATGTATAGCGATTTCCGTGTACAGGACGACGAACAATATACCCTTTATCTTTTACAAACAGTAAAATTGTTTTCTATAATAAAATAAACTCTAATCTTTGATAAAATTATCGATAGACGATATATCAATCTGTTACGCTCTTTCCTCCGAGGTCTAGCTTCCTTGCGTACATACACGCATACATACGTACATACATGCATACGTACATGCTTATCTACTATATATAATATATATATATATATAATGTATATTATATAATGCTTAAGACAAAACATTAGCGTACATCGTTGTTTCACGTATGCGTAACAAGTCGTAGTTTTCTTTTTCTTCGTCATAGTACATGTACAACAGGGGAGGGAGAACGTTGATCGGACAAGTTTATGCAAACGAATCAACGACAACAGGTTTCTAAGATTTTTGCGGTGTAGACGTACCCCGCGCGACGTCCGACCAACGCGTGGACGCTACAAGTTTTCGCACAAGCTTGGTTTAGACGTCTAAACGCGTTTTTACACGGTCCGCGCGCTGCCCTCGCGGCAAAGCGTATCTCCCAGAGGGTAACGAAACGTTCTCGATCGAGATCGGAGAGACGGTGGTTCCAAGATTCTCGGTACTCCGACCAGAGAGTCTCCTCCCGCGATTTATTCGTAAACGAAACGAAGCCAGGCAATCCGATGTTCGATCGGTAGATTTTGGCGACGCTTCTCGCGCTCGCTTCGCGACACACACCCTCTCTCGTTCGCGTTTCAATCTCGGCGCGACATCGACCATCGCGATTCGAGTTCAAAGCGAAAACGATCGTTACCGAAAAAGATTCCGAGCGCGAACGATAGCCGAACGAAAGTATGCCTGCTGCGCGATCGATAGTCGCCTCGTAGCAAATCGTTTTGGAGAGGAAAAAAAAAGAAATGAAGATTACCAAAGACGTTTATATAATATACATGTAGTATATATAAATTTCTATATAAGTATCCTCAAAAAATATGACGACCATGAATTTAAAGATCGTAAGGCACGTAGTTAGGTCACACGAATTGCACAACGCCGCTACAATATAACTTTATCCGTAAATGTTGCAGAAATCTCGAGCATCGTAGATTTTCGTTTCGCCATACATTTTATCGATAAATTAAAAACTTTTTTTTTCTCTCTCCCTCTCTCTCTCTCTCTCGTATTTTCGCTATTTACAGAATTAAACAAAAATGATTGTCGTAACTTACGCGTCATACATTCTATCGTTTTACCGTTTCCAGTATCGTTTATCACCAGGTATTTCTAAAATCTAGACGGCCCGAAACCATCGTTGTTCGGATATCCTACGATTTAATCGCTCGCGCGACCGAGCGACGTAGTCGACTTTTCGATTATTCGCGCGCGATTCGTTCGTTATCGTTTCATCGTTGAATACAATATTTTCGCACCGTATACCGAACAACCGAATCGAATTTCCTTGTTCTTCCATCGCGCGCGAAATATCGCTAGAATCTACAACGTTTCTCGGCTGTTCGAGCGGCTCGAGCAACGAACGCGCGCAACGAGTTTATAAGAACTATCCAGGTAGATATAAATTCGTAGCGAGAAAATTTGTAGGATTTCCGAAGAATCGCACGGTTTTCTTCTCGAAACGCGCGAGAAGAACGCACGTCCGTCGAACAACTTTTCTTTCTCTTCTTATACTTCTATACGATAGAGCGTACTCTTTGCCTCGTTTCGCATACGTCTTAAATATACAATGCCTATGATATTTTGTACCAACCGTTTCCCGTTCTGTCCCGTATAAAACGTCGAAGCTTTCGACGAACGAAAACGATTAAAACGCGAACAAGTCGGTACACGAATCAGCGAATCCCGGGCAGAGCGATTCCTTCGATCGCCTTCTTTTAAAATGTTGACGATACCGTCGCGCGGCCGACATTCGCAACGATTTAAAAGTACACAAGTAAAACAAGCGAATTGCCGCGTTAAATAATTTATCGTCGTTCACGATATACCTGCTTGTATAATCGTAACGAAACAAGAAGCGCAGCATCGATCGCGTCTACGCGTACAGTTGTTTCAACGTTTCGAAATTGCGTAGAACGATTGGAATGCGATGTTAAAGGCTTTTGCGTACGCGTATCCGCGTACACGCGCGCGACGGAATAAAACAGGGACAGAGGATAGAGCAAGGGGGTTCGCGTACTCTAGATCTATATTGCACTTGAGACGCGCGACGCGACGCGTTTCGATGATAAAAGCGATTGGATAAAACGACCAGCCCATTTCCAGTTTCTATCCCTCCCCCGTGAAACGACCGTAATAATCGCGCGCGGACACGTGTATCGTGTATCGCTTATCGCGTCGGAACGGAACGGATCGGATCGGATCGGATCGGATCGGATCGGATCGGATTGGATCGGATCGCAATGATTTCGGTGAATCGTCAAACATCGATAATTCGATAACTCGATAAATCGATCGAAAAGAGAAAAAGATCGGATAAGAAATGACAAAGATGAGCAACGGATGCGAAGGCGGTTAGGTGGAAACGAGAAACGTATGATCGCGATCGTTCCATCGTCGACATACCTACTACTGCGGCTTCGAGTTGTACGAGTGTATGAGCTCGGAGAAGCTAAAGCCGTTAAAGTGGTCCAAGTTGAGATTTTCGTCGAACGAGGGCAGCTCGCCAGGACCCATCAGCTCCACATAGTCCATATCCGGGTTTGCTCGCCCAACGCTTGACTGGCCAAGGCCCGGAGCGTAGCTACCACAAATCAAAACACAACCCCAATCACTGGCATAGCAATAGACAGCGGTCTCGTGCTAATTCGAAACATATAACACGCACCGGTGGAAAAGACCGCGCCGCTTTACATGCGACGCGGCACCTCTCTCTCTTTCTCTCTCTCGTTCACTCACTCACTCACTCTCTCTCTCTCTCCCTCCCGCCCTTCCTTCCTTCCTTCCTTTCGTTTACTAACTCGAACGCTCTAACACCACCGATCCTCGAATTTTCGGCCGTGCGTTTGGTCGTTTCGAGAGGATCGTGACCGATCTCAGCCGGCTAGCCGGTACAACGCGGCAAGGGACGTAGCTACGCGACAGCGGACAACAGCGAAAAGAATCCTCGGTCGAATCGCGATCGCTGCGACAAAAATCGAACAACGTCGCGATTCGACAAAAGTTCGTGGATCGCGTTTGCCTCGCGCGTCGCGTCGCCTTGCCCTTCCGTCCCCTCGGCCGAATCGACGGTATTGTATCAGCATCGTCCACGCAACACGCGTATCGCTAAATTGCCAGTAGAGTTCCCTATACTACGATGATGTTGCGATACATCGTGATTGGAGCTGCGTTTCGCATTTGTTTTCTCGAATTCTTTTAGTCAAGAAGTAGAATCGTTTTATGAGCGTTCAATTTTCCGTTGTAGTTGCGATTGTACCGGCTTGCTCCAGGCCTTCGCCTTCCGTTTCTCGAAATCTCGTGTTAAGCAAACTATTTTGCACGTATATACATAGATACGTTCGCGCGATCGGGCTGTCGGTAGGCAGCGTGTTTGATCGCCCTTTTATTTCGTACAGCACCCATCGGCGAACCAACACACGCACACAGTTTGTTCTTACTCGAATCGTTTGCCTTATACCATTTTTAAGCCATGGATAAGCCGTTTCGCTAAAAAACACACACATATAAAATTTGGCAGTCTCATCGTTATTGTAAAAAGTACGGACCGTTGTTCTCTATATACCTAGCAAGCGCTCTTTCTCTCTCTCTCTCTCTCTCTCTCTCTCTCTCTCTCTCTCTCTTTCTTTTCTTCGTGTTCCTCCCCATTCATACTACAAACTAGACATTGCAAACGTTAGAAAAGGAAAAGGCGAAGAGTAGAGGCAAATCGATCGACGATCAAAACTGTCGATCGCGTTCTCGACGAACCGTCTCCGCGGATCCTTGATTCGTCGCTCGCGCGCCGCCATCCGTTGGACGGATCTCATAAAATTTCGAACATTCTTCAACTACATTTCGCATATCGTAATAATAAGAGCACCGCGTGATCAGCATGCACGTTTTTGGGATCTCGTTTCCCCCCCACGAAATAACCTCGGAGAACCTTCGTAACGACGTCGATCGTCGAGTTGTACTCGACCACGACGCGTCCCTTTCAACGTTACCGTAGCAGACGTACGTAGGAATTTTACGGGAAAAGGAACGGAACTCGAAATCGCAACAACTTTTCTCGACTCGCGCGAATCTCGAGTCCTGCTTTCCCCCTAAAACCCTTAAATGTACACTTACTTTTCTAATAATTACTTTTCAAGCATCGCGACAGAATACTGGGTGGCCGTCAACACCGATACGGAACAAATTCAAAATTAGAACAAACGGAAGAAAACGATATGTCTCGAGAACGATTACGATAGTAAAAAAAAAGTAACAGAAAATGAAAATGAAAATTAGTCTTACTACACGAGCTTTTCCATGTTTCGAACACTCAGTATTCCCTGATGCATATATTTTTATACCTACGTTATATTTAATTACGGACAGAATAATCGCTTAACACGACTTAACGCTAATATTAGTTACACGATATCCATCTCACGATACAATATACTGTAAAAATGTTCAAAATTCCATGAGAAAGGTTTTACAAAAGGTACGAAACTATAATATTACTGTAAATATTTTCTAAACATTCGTACAACGTGTGAACGTAAAAAACAATACTGACATCGTCTGCACAAATAGAATACAAAAAAAAGACATGCAAAGCGTTGCGGATCGTGGGAATGTTCCGTATCTACGTTTCAACGTAAAAACCTTCAGACGGTGTATAATAATGGTAATAATAATAACGATAATTATGACGAATAATGATGGTAATGATGACGACGATAATGTTGCTGCTGATGATAACGGTAATGATAATAATGGTAATAATAATAATAATAATAATAATAATAATAATAATAAAATATTAAAAAGAAGAAGATGACAAAGGAGAGAAAGAAGAATCATCGTGTAATGTATCGGGAAACGATGTAATAATAGTATTCAGAAAATATTCGTAACAATTCGAAAAGAAAAATTCCCGTAATCACCAGAGACGACGCTCTCTCTCGCTCTCTCTCTCTCTCTCTCTCTCTCTCTCTCTCTCTCCCTCTCTCGGGAAACCACGAATAGAATAGAATAAAGTAGAGTAGAGTAGAGTAGAGTAGAGTAGAGTAGAGTAGAGTAGAGTAGAGTAGAGTAG
>CM052098.1:252920-284150 GCA_028453745.1 Agapostemon virescens | reverse complement strand
GGTAGGGTAGAATAGAACAGAATCGATTCGATTCTCTAAGTACAATGTATATGTACAGGGGAAAAAAGAAGCGAAAAAAAAAAGCGGAATATCTTTGCATATCTTGTACGAAGTATATCTATGGCAGTAACTTATGGTAATTACTAGTATTAATATTAGTATTGGTATTAGTATTAATATTAGTAAATAAATGAAATACGATGAAATACGCGAGTTTAGATCCAGGGGACTGACCTGGAAGCCACTGATGGAGTATCGCGCGTCACGGACGGGTCAGGACTGTGCGCTTGGAACATGGTGGATGGCGTTGCAGGATAACTACCACCCGCACCACTCTGACCGCTACTGCCTACCCCGATTACGGACGAGTGCGACGGTGTCTGACCACCAACGCCCGGTCCACCCCAACCAGGTATGTGCGTTACTAAGAAAGGTTTCACGTATCCGTTCGTCGACGTGGATTGATTTTCTACGACAAATCGTGCAACGTCCCATTTCAAGTTTCAAATTTCAAGTTACGAGTTACCAGTATCGAATCAAGCGTACCGCGCGTACAAAGAGACAAACGACCGATCGAAAACAAATATTTACCTGTGAACGGTGTGTAATACTTTGAGAACGCCTGATCCTTCGACAAATCCGGATAGAGGTAGAGCAAGTGTTGCAGGTCGAACACCCGATCCGCCAAACTGCGGATAGCAAAATCCTTGCTCGTAAAGGGTTGCAGCATAAACACCTCGGTTTGATCTGTGCACAACGATTCAAGGTGTTTCCATGGTTAGCCGATGTTTCTGAATACGCGACGAGAGCGATCGTTCGGAACAAGCTTTACCTCCTACCCACGCTATGGTCACTCCGCCGAGTTCAGAGTCCGAGAAGCGCATCAGAAAGGTTCCCGACGCGCAGTTCGCCAACATTTCCTCGGCTTGCTTCTTTCTCACGAATCCCAATATGTAGCCGTCGATCCACGGGCCTCTCAAATGTTCTCTCGTCAATTTCATCACGGCGTAGAACCATTCCCAAAAGGTGAAGCTCCTTTCGGGCAACGGCTCTTTGCAGAATTGGGCCCAGCTTAGAAGTAAACCGGTATAATCCTGGCCGGAAGCGTTGCCACCTCGAAACGCTTTCTCCGCGAGAAATCGGACATTGTCCTCGGTCAAAGAACGACCCGTTGCCGAACGAAATTTAACGTTCAACGCTTCGGCTACCTGTCCCCACGGCACTTTATCGGGTACGGCGAACGGCACCCTTCCAGGCTCGGCGAAAGCGTTGTCCCACGTGACCGTGGCCCACGCGTGAGGCTCCTGGTTCCCGTGCACGATCACCACGACCGGTAAACTCAACGTCCAAACCTGAAACACCAATTCACCTCCTCCGACGCTGAATTGCGACTGGAACAGAAGCGAAAACTTCTCGTCCATCACCGACTCCGTTCCCTTTTTCTCCGCCCTTTTGATTTTCTTCAGTTGCATGTTACGAAAGCTTACGGACAGTTGTCTCGTTGCCTACCGGACAAAAAGAGAAAAACTCATTATCCTTATATTCGACGAATATACGTGACGCGAACAACGATATTGGAAAGCAGAAACGAAATATTCTCTCTCACTTGATGATATTCCATGGATCCTGTATTGTTCAAGATTTCGCCGCTGGCCTCTCCGTTTTTCGACATTTTATCGCTCTTTAAAAGTGCATTTGCCTGTGCTTCGCTAATAATGCTGACTTTTACTTGCGGAGGGGTCATGTGAACGTTCAATTTTCCACCCACGAGAAGGCGTACCGTACTCGTGAAACGAGTATTGGTCTTCATTACCTGCGGCGGTTGTTTTTCTATGATAAATGTGCTGGTCACCAACGAGCTAAGAAGCTGTGTAATCTGTGAATTCAACGTGGGAAGAATATCTTGCACCCCGGGTGGTTCGAGAGCAAATTTTTGCTTCAAACGTTCAGCCTCTTTGATTTGTTGACGATTCAACCAGATCAACTCGGCCAAACTTTCGCACCATTCTTGAATGGAGTCCAAATTATTATTAAAAGGTGCACCGTTTCCAGCCAACTGTTGGTCTCTTTTCCACCTGCGAGTTCGTTCTAAACGTTATACGCGTTCGGCGATTCAACATTTGCTGCGAGCTTAAATTTCCAAAGTCAAGAGGAAAACGAAAACAAATTTTACCTGATTAGTTCATCGTCCAGGACTCTGGACTGCAAGCTGTTTAGCCTGGTAATAGTATCTTTTAGTTTGTCGGCTAATGTTAATCTTAGTTGTACCAAGCCGGTCACTTTATGATTCAGTACTTGTTCTTGTTGCTCCTTTTGTCTAGAATATCATAATATCGGCTTTTAGTATTAACAAGAAAGGTAAAACATTTTGCTTCCGATTACAGAAAACCGTTACGTTACCGTCTAATCTTTTTTTCCAAATCCAAGTTTTGCTGATTCTGTGGCTGAGTCGCAAGATGTTGCAGATGCGCGTTTAGCTTGGTACACTCGTGATAACTGATAGCAAACGCTTCCTGCTCCTGTTCCATCTTTCGCAGATTTTCCCCAGTGTCTTGAGTTCTATGTCTTAAGGACTCGACGTGCTGCGCTATTTCAGCGATAGCGTCGCTTATCAAACCTACTTTTCCTACTGCCATACTCATTAAAGTTCCTCCCAAATTCTCTACCTGACCTACCAACTTCATTTCCGTTCCCAAACAATGACTGATTATTCTGAACAGCATCGTTGGATTATGCGTATACCTTTGCTACGGTAAAGGAAATATATAATAATCCCTCTATTCTAGACTACCGATCGAAATCTATTCGAACAACTTACACGAAAATTTTTTGCTGCTTCCATCAACTTTATCTTTGTAATAAACATATCGTCCGTATTGAACGACGCCGCTTTAGACTCTAATTCTTGTATCAAAGATATAACGATATTGGTTATGTACTGTTCGGATTGTGGATTTTCTGGTTCTATTTCGGTCCTGCAACAATCACCTTATTATCGGTCGGTTGGAAAAAACGAGCACCAAATTAATAAACTAAAGAACATCCGTACGTATACTTACCACATTTGTTCTTCTAACCAAGACGACAGGAAGTGGCGAACTTCGATCGGAAAATGTTCTCCGTAGACTGAACGCACCTGTTGCAATACATCTTGTGGCAATTGTTGTGTTTTTGCCCACAGTGCCATCTTAGCTCCTGATAAAAATATTTTTGTCTTAAAATAGTTTGAAATCTTTTTGAAACGTGTAAAGTCTACAGAGTGTAAAGTAACGATAACTACAGAATATTCGTTGTTGGTGATCGACCGTCCAATAAGATAATGGTATAACCAAACATTAACGCTAGTCCGTTTAACCTTTATTCCTATATGTCGTATAGGTATAAAATGAAACAAAACGAAATCGAACATTTTCTATACGCAACTTTTCTCAAGCGAGACTGCACAACACAGAGATCGAGATTCAACCAAGCAAAAAAATGGTCGATAAGATTACAGAAAAAACATACGAATACGTGCTTCTAAAATTCATATAAGGAGAACCTCGATAAATGTAACGTATACGTATGTCGAATTACTTGCGAAACTAACACGAAATTACGATTATTTCGCTAAATAATTCAACATTTTGATTGAATTCAGTGCAGAAATACCAGTATCAATATTTACAAGCATGAGAACATGACGTACACGAAATAACGCGTAAAATAGTTAAACGGGAGGGGCGAAAGAAAAAGATGTTCGTTCAAAGAACTGTCCGTACTCACCTGCTGCTGCTGCTAGTCCGAGGACAGAAGCAAGTAGGTTTTGTTCGCTGATCTGTGTTTTCTTTTTTGTTGGACTCGATTTGTTCAAGATGTAACCTTTGCACCGATGAAATAATCGTAAACGCAATGATCGCGGGGGGACCGGTCGCACGCGCGAATCTCATCAATAACTTTCCTTCCCCTTCTGCGTTACTCCCATCAGCGCGGACGACGACGGAGTGCCGCGGCCGAGCAATTCCGAGAATTTCTTACCGTAAATGGCGCGGTCCTAAAGAGAGGGGAGGAAAGTCATATGACCGAACACTCGATCGCGCTTGCGCGACCGTATGATTTTCCTAGGAACGTAACAACACATGGAAAAGAGTACCGATACCTATCGTTACATCAATCTTGCAATTTTCTACCGAAGATCAATACCATTTACTCGACTTACCACACATATATAACTACCATCGGTATACCATGTTAATAACAATTTTCTTCACACGAATAGGATGCCCGAAACGCTCCCAAAAACTATACGCTTGATTTATATGTAGCGAGTCTTCAACGCAGTGTGCACACACATGTATATTCAAATATAAAATATATTATTTTTTCCACATACAATAAATATATAAAAAATTTATACGATAGACGGATAGATTGATAGATAGATTAGCTTATTTCGGCCTATTCCAGGCGAAATAAGATTTGGCTTTCAATCGTTTGCACTTACCTCTCCATACTTTTAGCACTTTCAGTTAATAGTTGCGAAAACTTTGTTTAAGCATAAAAATACTGTATAAAAATTCTGTTCGATTGTGTATAAAACTATACGTATACACATGTAAAAATAACATCACCAGGGGTAATTCTTACAATTTCTTTTTAAATCTCTTATTTTTAAAGGGACGTTCGTATGCTCTGGAGAATAAGAGGTGGGAATACGAGAAATACAGCCCCAATGAGATACGTTGTCTTACTTCCAATGCACCAGAAAGCTAGAATAACAGTGCGACTGTGTGTAATGCTACGTCGATAAATGCGAATACATGTTTGTTTTACTTTATTGTTACCCGAAGAAGCTACGACAGGTCCACAAGCTCTAGCCAATGCTCCAAGAGAACGAAATACACCTGTTATCACTCCTTTCTGATTCTCAGGTCCGATTCGTGACACCAAAGTCATCATACAAGTTACAACCATGGCAGTGGCTACGGTACATCGGAAAAATTCTTATTTATTGTGTTTGACTTAGAAATTCATACTGATTTACTATTCATACTTACAAACTGAAAATAGAAGTACCCCAATGGACAGTGTTAGCAGACTTTCTGCTATCCCGATGCATACGAATGCTGGAATTATTAACCATAGGCCCTACATAAAATATTCGAAATTTATTAAAACCACTGAATAATATCCAACAACGGCATCGAATACGACGGGCATTTACCAATTCTGCCGTAGATTTGGTTCTATTTGGAGGAATCGTTCGTACCCAAGTTCCTTGCAAAACAGCCATAATTAATCCGATCCCTAAAAACATCCAGCCTTGTTGCATACTTGTGAATTCGAATAAATAGTGAGTCAAAAACGTTAACGTGAATTCTAAGCCACTGTAAAGAAACAAATATGCAAAGTATACGTAGCCAAGAGTTTTTAAACTCTTTTTATCTGAAAGAATAGCATTTGTACATTGTATTGATACGTTAAGGTTTGTAACCTAGTAATTAAAAAAAACAAAAGAAAAAAACCCACCTTGCAAGCTTAAGCCGGATACTCCGTTAAATTGGAATAGATCGATCGGATTGATATAAGTCGCGGCACCGGATATACCAGACTTTAAAGAGACTGCTCTACGCCGTTCCGGTAGAGTCTCTTTCAAATTTAATGCGACAAAACATAAATCGCTGACAGCTAAAAAAAAAGCAAAAATAGCTGGTATTATATACCAAGTTCCTTCTCTGTTATCGCTCGAACTCCAAGCAAAAAATGCTCCTATCATTGGTCCTACAACAAAACCAATGGAGAAAGCTATTCCAACCAATGCCTAAAAAATATAAGAACGTCTAATTCTTGTAATTTTTACTACGCGTCTCGTTACCTATCCGATTCGCAGATTCTTTCTACGCGTACCATAGCTTTTCCTCTGGTTTTAGGAGACGTTACGTCCGTTATAATAGCCATCGACAAACCAATATTTCCTTTGCTGATACCTCCGACGAATCTGGCTATTACGAATATAGTAAAATTACAAGATAATGCCCATAATAAATAAGACAATGTAACGCCAGCCAAGCAAAACAACATTAACGGTTTTCTCCCATAAATATCGGATAACGCGCCTACGATCGGCGAACCCAAGAATTGTAAAAAGGAGTACATAGAACCGAGGAAGCCTATAAATTAAATTTTTCAAATTAATACAAGTGAACGGATACGAATTCGAACGAAGAGTCAAGAATGAAAAAGAAATACACTAACCTCCATAAAGTACAGTACTAACTTTGTCGGGAGCATTAAATAATTTCTGTACGCTTTGTATATAATGTAAAATCTTAAAATATAAACCTTGATCGCTTTCTTTATCTTTGTAATAATCTAACAAAGCCGGTAACAACGGCAGTATCATAGTAAATGCTAAGAGATCCAAAAGCAAAGAAACAAACACCACTTGGACGGCATTATCTTTTATCGCAGACATTGTCGATTACCGAGTATTCTATTAAAAAGAAAAACATTTGACGCGAAATGTTAACGTGTCGACAACGAAGTAAAGTTTCATCGGTCACAATCGTCGCGTCGTGATTACAAAGTTTGTACAGGTACTATCGGTATCGGCGATCCCATGATTAATATTCGAATAAATTCACGATAATTGTTGCTGGAACAGCATGGTACTCGTTGGGTCGAACTCGAACGTGGTCCGTTCCGGAACGCGTAACCGTTGGCGTGGATACATATGTTGGATCTTGGAGCGATGCGCGGTCTAAGCTTACGAGTGAAAGGAGTTGTTGGTCGACCCACTTTTCGTTCGTTTCCCGCCTACAAGTTTTTGTATCGTTTGCTTACTCTGTCGATAAGGGAAACATCTCTTTCACGATTAGAGTTGCAACGACATTACCGACACGATCGCGCGGTACTACTATCTGTATTATCGATACAAGGTTACTCGTGTCCCTGCTAGCTGTTAATTTCAAAGAACACGTACAAATTCGAATTTGATGCTCTTCGCTAGCTGTGCTTCGCATCGGGTAAAACGAACGAAAACGTTCGCGTGCAACGGTACACGCCCGAAAGCATCTTCGCAAAGCGAATCGTCGCGAATATCTGAAATGTCGTGAAAATCATCGTCGAGAAAAGTTTTGCGACAGATGCGATACAATTGAAAATAAAAAAAGGAGAGAAAGAATTTCAATATTGAATACGAATTAGACCGCGTTTAAGCACGTGCTTTGCATCTCGATTAATCGTTACATTGTTTTTATTTGTCAGTGAAGCGAAAAATAGCACAAATCGCCGCACCCAGAAACATTATGTATGTTTTAACTTCCGGTTGCACACGGTATGGAGCGTTCGTATACACGGCGTACAAACACGTTTGCATTCGACCACGGATACGCTTCCTCGACGGGAACAAAGATCTTTTGAAACCCGTCCCAAAGTGTAACGTCGCCTGGAACGACCGTTTTTTACCGCACAGTATTTCAATAGCTTTTTTTTACTACAAGTTCCGAGGAAATAAATCAGAACGCGGCAGACGCGGATCCTTGTTGCGAGAATACGGTCGATAGCGAGTCTATCACGTGGTTGGTATTAATTTTAAGAATCCGTACGCGTCGTAACATCGATGTCACAACGTAAAATCAACACATCTACCGGCTTATCGACAAATTCAGATATCAATTTTCTATCTCTGAAACGATATCAACCTCTGTGCGCATGGAGATTGCGGCGCTCGTTCAATCGTATTTCTAGGTGAACAAGAGAAGAGCACTATTTTTCAATTCGCAAACATTTACAATTTTCGAAGTTGAGCATTCCGAAAATCTAAGATGTTTGGGAATAGTCTCGAATCTACGCGTAGAGCAGGTGGCCAAGGAACCAACAACCTCGTATCACGGTTAAAATTTAAGCAAGGGATTCAACGCTTGCCATCTGGGCCTCACGGTGTGAAGCGCATACGGCGCACGATGCCATTCCATTTCATTGCATTTCATTTCATTTCATTTCATTTCATTTCATTCCATTTCGTTTCGTTTCGTTTCATTTCATTTCATCACATTCCACGCGGTAGCGTATACGAAGAAAAATATTTTCAAGTACCTCTTACTCTGAGAATTCGTCAATAATAAAGTAAAAAAAAAACAATGTTAAGTTTAATTATTTATTTGTATTTGCAAAGCGGAACGTTTGCGAACAGAAAAATATCAATTGATATTCGCATCGGCTTTGTTTTCGATATGGTAAAGGATACAATAGAAAATCTGTAGTTCGAAGAAGTTGGAGTCGACGCGATGATCGCCGTTGAATCGGTTTTCTTAAACGAGAGCAGGTATGCAAAGCGACAAAGAGGCCGAACTGAAAATCCGGAGAGGTAGTAGGCTATCGGGTAAGAATGAACACGGGAGAAAGAAGAAAGAAAGGAAACGAGGAGCGGAACAAGACAAGCCGGGCAGATGGGAAAACCCTTGGCGGGGAAATCGACAATTTTCTAAGAAGCGCACGGCAGGCTCGTAAACTCGTGCAGTGAAAATGGTCGGAACAATAAGGACAAAGAAAAGTTTCGGGTGGTACGGTGCACGGTACCGGGTGGCAAGCTGCACACCGATACGAGCGCGCTCCGTACAGAGAGCCCCGTCCGCATCCGCGTCCGAGTTCGCGTCCCGTCCCGTCCTGTCCCGTCCCGTCCCGTCCCGTCCTGTCCCAACCCATCCTATCCCTTCCCATCCCTTCCCATCCCATTCCATCTGATCCCATCCCATCCCATCCTATCCTGTACCGTGTCCCGTCGTTCGTGTATAAGTATAAGCCCCGTAGGGTATTATGAACTAGGCGCGCACGAGGCTTTCGAAACCAGACAGCCGTCGTGTATGCCATAAACACGAGTAGACCCTCTCTCTCTCTCACGGATTGTAAATCCTCGTTCTGGACGGTATTAAAGGGAAGAGACGCGACGGTCCGTCAACCCCCGATACAACCGGCAAGGATGCGTAAAGTTCGCTGGGTGGTACTCGTTGAAAACGGGATTCGAGTTGTTGCTTGCTAGCTCGTGTAGTCGCGCGGTGGTAGTTTCGAAGGGTGAGAAAAAGGAGCCTCGCTTTGCTCGTTCGCGTACGAGCCAACAGCGGGGAAGAAGAAGAGCGGTCCGGGGGAAAATAAAAAAAGTAACAATGGGAAAATGTATGCAGGGTGCGAAAAAAGGACAGAAATATGGAGAACAGAGCAGAAGATCTCGTATCGAAGCATCGTACAAGTTTGACCAGCGTACACCTATATGTCATAGTATAATACTCGTGTGTATATAGAGTATATAGTAGTACCAACGTAGAAATAAGGATATGTAAGCGCGCGTGCCCGCGCAACCGACAGCAGATGCGCTCACAGCGCAGCTGTCCTCCTACAAGTGGTTCTCAATCACTCCCATTTCCTTTGCGTGTCGGTCGTTGGTTGACGCGTCGCGTCGGTGCGGTGGCACACCGATATACACGCGTGTCACCGCTACCCGAAACCCGAAACAACAACAACATCGTTTCTAGATTTCTAGCAACTTCTCAACTTTTCTAATCTATGATACATTATCTTTCGATCGAATACACAGCTCGTATCTTGTATCTCGCCCCGATTCACCCTTGCAACCGTTTACCACCGACGACGATACGCTGGCCGATTTAATTGTAAGCCAAGTTGCGACGCGATGACAGGAGCACGTGCTGCTCGACGCAAGGTTCAGCTGTTCCAGGTGAAAAACGTTCGAATCTTTGTACCGCTGCTGCCTACAGCTCGTCGAACGTTAAAAAAATTCACCACTTATCGCGACAAGAGCCAACGCGATACACGCGTTCCTCGCGCTCGCACGAATCACTGTTTTAAAAACAACGTACGCACGACGCGTACGTTAAGCGCTATACATACGAAACCACGCAAATGGACGCTTCGAGGGAAGGTAGCCGCAAAACGATCAAAGAATTTCCTGATATTTTTCTGTTCACTGATATTTAATTGTTCACCACCGTACCAACGAATACGCGTTGCCGATCGTTTAATTAAATATTCCACCGATCAAAATAATAAACAAGTATCGCGACTTCTCTTGTAAGTAGAATCGTGAAATAATATTACCATTACGATAAAACGTTTTAGAAACCAACAACGAGGATTTCTCAAAAATTTTCCATCGTGTTCGTGCCTGTTACATTTTGACGTAGCAACGTAGGAAACGAATCCGACAGTGTTTTATGTTCCCGATACAGGAAAAAAGTAGGATCGTAATATCTAAATCTAAATCTAAACGCTCTAACGTTTCGAACGGTAAATAATCTTTGTTTGCGAAGGAAAAATTACAGAGAAACGGATCGCGTTCGAAGAGGCGAATCGTAAGAAGAATTCTGTGACGATTCGCGTTTGAAAAACGAGTTCGGTAAGCGTCGTTGCATCGTTTCTAATAATCTCGCTATTGTAAAATTCGAGCGACCCTTTTTTCCTCTCTCCTCCCATGGGAGAGAGGATACTTACCTGACGAAAAAATACAGAAGGACGAGAAGAGCAGCATACGTCGCGTACTTGACAGGCGGAGCAAAATTCAGGACAGCTGATACAATTTTGGCGGGCTTTACCTTTGCCGATGGATCTGCAGCGAACACAAAGCGAGTACAGGGAAGAACGAAGAAAGAAGAAAGAAGAAAGAGTACGAAGCGCGAGGAAGGGAAGACGGTTGCTCGATTGAAAAGAAGACAGAGAGGGATACTTTTAAGAACCGAAGAAGGGGAGATCCGCAGGAAGAGGAAAAGGGACGACGGAGAGAGAAAGAGAAAAGACACTGGAGAGGAAGTTGGAAGAATCGAAGGTAGAACTTGCAGGAGAATGACAGAGAGAATAGAGTGGGACCGAAAAAAAGGACGAAAGAGAAAAAGGAAGGGAGGCCTCAAAGTTGGTTGTTGCTGGTGTTCCTGCTTCGTTGCTGTTAAATAAGAATAAGCCCCCACCATCGAACCCAAGGGGCACCTATATAGCCGGAGGCTTTCATGTACTTGGAGCCCAAAAGGAATAAAGAGTCGGGACACCTGGTCACGGGCAGCAGTTTGTCGAGAACTCCCTACGCGGGATAACGTCGTCGCGGCCTTTACGGTGTTCTACGGATTCGCCGGATATTCGTTGCCCGCGAGAAAGAACCGAACGCAAACTTGGACGGATCGGATCGGATGGGAACGGAACGGAACGGAACGGCACGGCACGGAACGGAACGGAACGGAATGGAATGGAATGGAATGGAATGGAACGAAACGAAACGAAACGAAACGAAACGAAACGAAACGAAACGAAACGAAACGAAAAGAAACGAAACGAAACGAAACGAAACGAAACGAAACGAAATGAAACGAAACGAAACGAAACGAAACGAAACGAAACGAAACGAAACGAAATGTAACGAAACGAAACGAAACCAAACGGAATGGAACAGGACGGATCGAAACGCAACGAAACGAAACGCAACGCAACGCAATTTTCGAAGCTCGTCTTACAACGTTTCGACATTGCCTACCTTTCTCTGTACCTTCGTCGTTTTTATCGGATTCGAAAAACACACGATAGCAGAGTACCGTACATCGATAACAGTGCAGTGCAGTGCACGGGAAATACTCGAATTGTACGTTTTCCCGTGACTTCGCGCCGTTTTCGTCGCAACGACGTACGCATTTTTAAGCATAGGTGCGACAGGACTAAACGACGAGACACGACGAAATACGATCGGACGAGACAAAGAGAGCATCGACAAGGGGGGGAAAGAGAATAGTCGGGAGACGCGGGATCTACTTCGTCTACCGGTAACCGTCGAAAGACGTCATTCGTTTCGATTTGGGGGTTAGGGTGTGCTTCGCCGGCAAAACGTGATTGCCTTGTTAAAACGTGGATTCGCGATACGATCGTACTCTATCGCGTTTCAATTTCTGTGACGATCTAATCGACGAACTCGCCTTAATTCCGTGTATCCTTTCGACCTTGATCTTTGAACGTCCGCGAAGAAAAGCAAGGAAAAGCAACGATCGAATTGGTTGAAAATCATAATTCATCGTCCGTCGAACCGTTTCTTTGTCGAAGTCGTCGACGCGTACCTTAAACAGACTACATAAAAAAAACTTGAGGACATCGGTATTTCTTTGTTTTTTAGACTGTCATGTGTTATGTTTTTCGTTGTTCCGTTGTTTCGTTGTTTCGTTGTTTAAGTCGATATCGTGCAAATCGTAAATTCATTGGGTCGTACTTCGCTCGAATCTCGTGTACGACGAAACATCGGTGCATGCCGCCGTATAGTGAAATCTTTGAACTGGCGATAGTTTATAATTATTGCGTTGCGATCTCCGATATAATACCTTTCGAAGAATTTATTTCGATATTGTGCTATGCGATTATACAAAGGTATTTTATTTCACGCAAACAGAATTCTCTTATTCGGAATGAATCGACAAGGACCGACTTAGAGAAAAGAAGAATACTTGTTGCGCGAAAGCACACGCGTGTACCTATATACACGCGCATACGTATCTATCTGGAACATATACGTATATATCTTGAGAGACTAATATTTTTATTTTACGCCATCGATCGTGCCAATCGAATTGTTGGGGTATAGGGTCGAATTGGCGCGTTCGAGAAGTCATAGCAATTCGCGAGTTTCGAGCGAATAAATTCATTGAAAAAGCACTTGCAACGAAGGTAGGCCGAGATTCGTGACAATGTTTCGTGACTATAGAATTCTTCAATATTGCACTTATCCCGGCCTATCGAAATGCAAAGTATACCAGCGACGAACGCGTACAAGGAATGCGTCGAAGAAACGGTGCGGCGTCGTTGGACAACGCGATTGTTTTCGGCCAACTTGTCGAGCATACCGGCAGGTTGGGATGTGGGCATTATTTGTTGTTAGATTAGATCAAATTGCACTCATTCCGGCCTGCTGGATCTGCTCGATCGATCATCCACCGTGTCTCCTGTGTCGAGCAAAAACATCGTTGCAAATATTAACCCGAACGAATAACCGTAAATGTCAAATTCGTGTATTCGTAAATTGTTTATCGTTTGCACATCTTTTTGTAATAGTCTCTAAGTAAAATTGGTGTACAAGACAACGAAGAAATGTATCAAACTATATGTTTTAAAATAAAATGAAATTCAAATATTTTGCAAACTTATCGTTTCAACCTATTTTCCTGAAATAATTTAACATCGATACGTTATGATTTTTCGTTTCACTCGATAAGCTATCGTTATGCGAAAATACGAGGCTCGTAGTATCGTTGAAACTATTTTCTGCGATGAGTACGGACTTTCGAAGTTTCTTCGAGACGAATTTTTTGTCGAATCGAACGATAGAAAGTAGCGTGCGAAGAGTATAATGGTAAACGGTATCGTACGAATTACGAGGAAAGCAACGCAACGCGTTCGTGCCACGATGTTTGCGATAATATATTCGAAATGAATGAGAAAGAAGAAACACCATCGCGATAAGAGAAAATATAGCTTTTTCGATGTATTTCGAATCAACGGTTGCACGCGCAATATACGATCTTAGCGATGCCAACGCAACAGAATATAATATTGTAAATTGTATATATATATATATATATATATACTGAAGCATATATGATATTTTCCGATCTATCCATGTATACGACAACGATAACGCAATCGTAAGCATCGTTTCGAATTTTATTTAAACATTTTCGATTCTTTCTTGTCGAGTGAAAAAAAAGAAAAAAGGAGAGAGAAATTGGTTGAAAGGAAGCGTGGAAAAATTACGTACGAGGGGTTACATTACGTTCGATCGAATAAGAAAACACAATAAGAGCAGTGGGGTCGTCCTGGTGGAACACGAATCCTGTTTTTCATTCATATTCTTCAGGTAGAAGACGCGTGGTTCAACGTGGTGCAAGCATCCCCCTTTAAGAGTCTCACGGTTTGAAATAAAACACCTGGCTTCTTCCCGATGTGCGCAGCATAGGTGTACATATAGGCAATGTGGTGTGCGCGTACCTACATGCTACACGCTACGCGCACGTACATTGATACGGCACTGCCACAATCACGTTAGAGCAGAGAGCAGACTGCAAACTGCGAGAAAGAGTGCGCGCTCGTCTGTCGACGGGTACGGGTAAGGGTCCGGGCACGGGTATGGGTACGGGTACGGGTACGGGTACGGGACTGTATTCTCACGGCAAAAGAGAACTACTTTTCTTCACGGACTGGTTTTGGCTTCCTTATAAACTTTATTCACTTCTGTATAATATGCCAAAGGGCACACTTGACGTGTGTGCATATCAGCACATATATACATCTGTGTATACGTGCACCATTCATATGCTAAACAATAAATGCGCTGAAAGAATCTCTATCTTGTAGATACGACTGTGCAGCTGTCGCACACGCGAACCTCTATATACGAATTCGTTGCAATTTCAAAAAAGAATTCTCCTTTGATGCTCAAACCGTTCAACGATATTTATTTATCAAAAGTTATCCTTTCACAACGATCGACAAGCAAATAGTCAATTTTATTATTGCGATTTAAATGCGATTATGTGTTGTTTACGTTAAAATGCAAATATTCCTTTTCTATACAGCGTTAAATATATAGTAAATTTGCGTATCTGGTTTTGTTTTAACAATTGTTGCCTTGGTTATACAAATTAAAGCTGTATTCGACGGAATTGCATCGATATATTATACAATAAGAAGATATTTTAATGTGCCACTTTGAAAATGATTCAAGTTTATCTTTGAAATATTAAAATTCTTAAATATATATTGTAAACACGTATTAATTATCTTTTTAATATATACATATCGTCTAGAGTCTGTTATTTTGAAGAAAAAAAATCAAATCCTGCAAATAGGTAAACGAACAGATGCACCAGTCAGCAGCAGACAATTTAGGCTATCGAAACGTTCAACGATACGCGCTCTATATATCCATGTATTCTCAACCCGCTCTTATGCGATGCAAGAACATGTAAACAATTATATGAAGTGCATTTGTCTTAATAGATTTTTATTTGACCGCATTTTTATTTTACTTTAACGACGTACTTACAATCGTGAACATTTGTAAACTAATCTCTAGAAATACGTAAAATGTATCATTTGAAACATATTTCGTACAGGTTAGTAATGTGACTTTCGTGAAAACAATTATGTAGTTAACATAATGTTTTCTTGTTTTCTTCGTTTTATGAATGTAACGGTGTGATTCTAAAATTAATAAATATTCAACAGGTTTCCATGCTATTGGTTGCAAAAATCGCAATCTTTAATGTCAACGTTAACTTCTGATATACAAATACCGCTTAGGAAACAACGAGGACCTACGGATATTTTACGTGTACATATACGACGACAAAGCGTTACTTGAAATCTTTTTTAAAATTTGCTATAGAACTTCGTAAAATTCTCTTCTACTTTGTAGGCTCTCGATCGTTCGGTACCAAGAGATCCGTTGAATAGCTCTTACATGTATCGAGACGATCCCTATTTACTTCCAGTGAAACGATCAGATTATCGTTTATTCGCATTGTCCTACGAATCTGGCAGAGAAACGGCGATGTGGATTCACAAAGAACACGCGAATTGCTTTCCAAAAGATCTCTCTGAACCTAGAATCAAGGTATGTAGACTTCGATACGATAGAATGCCGTTGACCTTCCATTGGTAAGCGATTTTTAATGGTCTTCCATTTTTGTTTTTGCAATATATAGGACTTTTTACCACCGATACCATATAACGATGAAAGCCAAGTATCAGAAGAGATCTTTATGGAAGCTATAGCAGACACTAATATTACAAAAGCATTAAATATTTACCAGCTGTTGAAAGGCAATGTTTCCAATACAGCTAAACAAAATTTTTTAGAATTATTGTGTTTCTGTAATAGTCAAGAAAATATGTTTACAACCCTTCCGCTTCAAAAGTGGTTCATTAAAAAAGACGTACGACTGTTTTGGATGTAAGTACATGAAAGCAACGAACAAGCGTATCTATTCTTTTCTAACAATTATATTTTTCAGACTCAACCCTTTGGTGAATGACTTATACGATTTCCTGAAAACTCAAGATTTCGCAACAGCGTGCAAGGCTCATAATACTATGATCTGTGGCTTTGCAAAATGGAAAAAGGTATAGTGATTTGAATTGACTTATGAAATAGTTTATCAAACAGTAATATATTGCTAACCGAACATTTTTAGGTAGAAGAAACTCAGATGTTGTACGAATATTGTAAAAAAACTGGTACTCCGTTAAATGTCAACACTTACAATTATTTAATCGAGCTACTTTTAGACACTTTTCAATACACTAGTGATTCAAAACTAGAAAACTGTTTATACGATATTCTCGAATGCATGAACGACAATGGAGTTCGGCCAAACGTCAGGACGTTGAACGGTGCTCTTTGGATAGCTTCTGTGTTAAAAAATACCGCAACTGCTGAAAATATTGCAAACCACATACTTATCGAATTTAAAAGACTAAATATTAAACTTTCATTAGCGTCGTATCATTATATTATTCTCATATTTTCTCGCGCAGGTAAATATTTCTTGGTAAACAGTGTATGTCTATCTTAATTTGATGTTGAATTGAAAAATCTTGATATTTTTATAGGTGATTCAACGTACAATACCTTCATGGACATCTTAAATACGATTGCAGAACAGAGTTTTACTATTCAGGATCCGAATGACGTAAAATTTTTTTTCACGGCCATCAACGCAGCTTATCGTACTTATTTGAATAAAGAAGCTGGTGAAAAAGTGTTAGATATTCTTTTCACCGGAGACAATTACAAGTTCTTATGCAGCGCTCAGAACGTGCGGTTCTTTTGATCACATCAAATATACTTACCCGACGATTACTCGATTAACATATATTCTAATTACAGGAGTTCGCCTTCTACACTTTGTACATGAAATTGATGTTAAAGACAAGCACGATGGAAAATTTCTTCGAACAGTACAAGAAACTTATGCCAAACTTCTACCTACTAGATCATCGTATGTATAAGGAAGTTTTAAATTCTATCAAGCTTTGCTCACCAGAAGAAATATCAGAATATTTGCCAAAATTCTGGACGGATATAGAGAAATATAAGATTTCCAATATGGAACTGAAGCTGACTGCAATCACAATAATGGCGAGTGTCGTTTCAAAAGCCCAGCCGGCAGCAAACGCAATATTTGCAAGCGCTGCTAAGAGTGTTTGGAAACATATAAAGGTCGAGTGTTCGTGTGTTCGTGTGTGTCATGTTCGAATGTTATTATTAACAAGAGACTAACAGACGAAAATCTCTTACGTTTTAGGATACGATAAAACTGCAGAAAACAAGCGAATTCTCTACCGCTACTGTCAGTGACATAGCATTACTTTTATTAAGAAACAACGATTTGGTAGAATTCAACGAAGTTTTAAATTATACTATTGAGAATCTGATCTCGTTCATACCACTGATATCGGAAAAACAATTAAACGACTTATTTGAGTTATGTATTTCAGAGCGTTACTTTACAGAAGCCCTTGTACGTACTTACAATTGTTCTTTTAACGTATTTGTTTCGAGTAAAACATATTTGCTTAATTTTTTTCATTTTCATTTTAGACTACTCTCAAATTGTGCATATCTATAGAACGCCCACAAGCTGCCGAAATGGTTAAAATATTGCAAACGAATGAAGAACATTTGGATAACCATCAGCGCAATGAATTGAAATGTTTAATGAAGAACGATGTAGTATAATCTTTAGATAAATTTGAATTCGACGCAATAAAGACATATTTGTAACATCTTGTAATTTTATTTTGTGTTCAGATTTTTCTGTTATTTTTAAACTGCTAACTTAAACTATTATATTCCTGTATTGCTATTTAAAGTTTGCGAAGAATTTCAATCAATATGTCATTCAAAGAATAAAAATTACACGCGTCATTGGAAGATATTAATGTCCTTGTCCCTCTAGGTAGGGTACGTACGATTAATAAATTAAGTCGTATAGGCAGTGGGAGGTACTATCCTCTTGTCACTCAAATACTTATTTCCTGCATCGCATAGCTTAACATCGTAACTCACTCGACCATTTGAAGGAGTGGAATACTACGGTACCATCCGATATCAGAACGTTAAACTAAATCTGACGAGGTCGTCGAGAAGAAGTCTTTTGTAAGCGTATTCGAGGGAAATTCTTCACTGAGATTATTGGTTTTACTTGGACGGCAGAGCAGAGAGAAAGAGAGAGAGAGAAAGAGATGGACGAGAAAGGAGAAGATGCACGGCTTACATTGAAGGACGTACGTGAATTGATAAAGAAAGACGAACCCAACGTGGAGATCAACAGTTTGGAAGAAGAACCTGGCTCGGGACGAGGTGACAATTATACATCTATGCTTTACCGTATTCGAGTGAAAGGTCAAGAACGAAGGGAAACAACCGGTGGAACGATCGAATGGATCGATTACGAGCGTGCGATCATCTACAAAGTATTGCCACGATCGAGGGAACATCGAGAGGCGTTCAAAAGCGAACTCTTGTTTCGAAACGAAGTGGCATTCTACACATACGTATGGCCCACCCTGAACAAGTTGCAAACGAACGGGAAACTTGTGTTCAACTGCGTTGCTAAAATATATGCGGCACGAGTCGATCTTATTGCTATGGAGGATTTAAGAGAAAAAGGTTTTAAGATGGCAGATAGAAGGAAGGGACTCAAACTTGATCACTTGAAGAGAGCTTTGAAGGCCTTAGCCGGCTTTCATGCGCTCAGTTTAACGCTCCGAGAAACGAGGCAAGTCGAACATTGTCATTGTCATTGTTTTTCTTTTTCTTCTTCTCCCTGAACTGGTGTGTATGCCAAGTGTGCAAGCGAGTATCTTTATAAATACGTAAATATAAAGTTTACAATGCGTATTATTTTACATATGTACATAACACGTGTTTCGAAGGCCGGAAGAGTTTGCGAGACTGACAGATCCAGATGGAGGTCAAGGTATACAGGAGGTGCTTTTTCGAACGGAAAATGAAGAGTGGTACCGACAGTATTATCAAGAAGCTGCGAGAAACGCCATCCAAATGGTGTCTGAAGGCCTTCCTAGTCGCATGGAACACAAGAGAACAGAGATAATGGAGAAATTGAGAGCATTCCTACACGACGACGTATTTTTTCGTACAATGAGCGAAGTCGCTGCCGTTAGAGGGCCTCTTACCGTTCTTTGTCACGGCGATTGTTGGACTAATAATATTCTCTTTAAAGATGACGCTGAACCAAACGAGGAAGTACGTACTAAAGTCAATTTTACGTTTATTTTACTAAATTGATTGCACGAACGTTCTTCGTATAAATTCCATATAAAAATGTATAAAACTTGTACATATCAGGTTGTTTTTTGTATAACTCATGGCCCTCTCAGCTAGGATCCGAGTGAAAATATTAAATTATGAGATCGATTTCTTTTAGTACAATTTTATTATATAAATCTGTAAGATTCTTATATTACGGTTCTCCCGCTATTTTTTGTTTTTTTCCTTTCTCTCTCTCTTTTTTTTAAATCGCTATATTTCACGAGGAAAGTATTAGTTCGGTGGCGGTAGTACAGCAAACAAATTCTCCTATAATTTTTCTGTAGTAGTTCCGTTAAAAAGAAGTTTGCCTCGTCATGTAAATAAATAATATTCTACTACTCTGTTCGCAATAGAATTAGTCTCTAGATAGGAATTTTCTTGCAAAATATTGTTGTACACGCACATATAAACCAGAGCATACAGAGCATAACAGAAATGAATATGGTAAAAGAAATTTTAATCGAACCTGTTGGTGTACGTAAAGTGTAAAGCAAAGTAAACTAATATTGAACGTAGTCTAAGATTTAGCAAGAGTTTCGATTACGTTCGAATAACGTGACATCGTTACAGGATGTCTGTTTGGTCGATTTTCAACTAGCCCGGGTCGGTTCTCTCGCTCTTGACCTCGTAAACTTTCTGTACTGTTGCACGAGCGGAGATATTAGACGGGCTCATATGACACACCTTCTTCAGCATTATCATTTTCATCTGATGTCTTCGTTGCACATCCTTAATCCAGAACATCCAGCAAAAGATCCGTCGGTTATGTGGGAACTGTAAGTAATACACTGTAAAATCTGTTTCTATAGTACTAAAGAGAAACTGGAAGAAAAATAAAACCGAAGAAACGTTAACATCTAGCCGTTTCCCAGATTGAACGAGGAAATGCGACGATGCGGACGTTTCGGAATTGGTCTCGCACTGGACATCTTACCGATCAGCACGTGCAAAAGCGAAGAAGCACCTGACATGTACGAAAAACCGGAATCAAGCAAAGAAAAGAAAATAATTCGAGGACCGCCGCGCGGAGGAGTTGAATGTGTGCGACTCATGACTGACTTAGTTTTAGAACTTGTGAACAATCATGCTCTCTAATCAAAGCATCAAACAATCTTTGCAAATAACCGAAATAACTGAACCGATTGGTCCAATGAATATATGGAAATCAAGAATCAGAGAATTTGATTACGATAACGATGACTGTAAGAGGAACACTTGAACTTTCAACAACGGTCTACGCTTTAGTAGTAGCATCAGAAATATTGGTAAGTCAAATATGCCAAGTCAATGGATAAATGCAAATGGTTCGATGCAAAAATCATAACTGTTCTGTATCGCAAAAAAAAAAAAAAAAAAATATATATATATGTATATATATATATATATATATAATATTACAAATTTCATTTGTATTTTGTTTGGTATGTGAAAACAAGTGAAAAAAACCACTTACAAAAGAGTTACGCCTGTTGCGGGGGCGTATGAGCTGCTGGTTGCTGTGCCGATGCCTGAGGACTCGGTGGTTGTTGTTGCTGTTGTTGTTGTTGCGCGGCAGGTTGCCAAGGTGGATGTTGATTCTGTTGTTGTTGTTGTTGCTGCTGTTGCTGTTGCTGCTGCTGCTGCTGTTCTTGAGCTAAACGTTGGTGCGCTTGTTGCCTCGCTCGAAATTCAGCAGCTTTCAATTGTTCCAAGTGGAACTGTTGCCTCTCCGTGATCAGCTGTTGCCTCTGATACTCGAGACCTTCGCGTTCTCTTTCCATCGTGGTTTCCAACTCTTCGAAATGTCGCAATTTAATTTCCAATTTTTTCATTTGCGTTTCAACGAGCAACGCCACCAACGATTTGATTTTGCGTTCTTCCACGGCAGCCAAATGCTTCGCTTTAACAGCAGCTGCCGCTAATGCAGCGGCAGCTGCGGACTGCAATTGAGCATCTCGTACCACCTAATTTCAAACAATGAAGAAATTAAATCAATCGAACCGAACCAAACAGGACCGTAGAAAAGAGAAAAAAAAAAAAGAGAACAAAATAGGATTGAACCGAGCCGAATATATTATAAACAAGTCGTAATAACACCACATCATCTTTTCTACCTTATCCTTTTTCTCCTTTGCTTCCATAGCTTCGACGTCCACGGGCGTTTTCGTGTCCTCCTCCGATTCCTTCATTTCATCCTCTTTCTTTCCAATTTCCAACTGAGTTTGCTCAACTTCTGACTCTTTCGGTTTTTCCTGTTCTTCCTTCTTTGTTTCTATTGGCGTCGATGTGGCCGAATGCGGTGAGGTAGCAACTGTTGTCGGTACGCTTCCGGTAGTCGACGGTGTTGCTGTGTCGTCGGGGGGTTCGGGCGGACCTGTACCAGCTATACCCGATTGAGCCAAGCCCGCAGCTGGATCAAACTTGCCTATAAAGAGAAAAAACTGATTGGAGAAAATCACTGAGATTGTTAGGTAAGTAGATTACTAAATAAACAGAGACTGTTCGTTACCGTCCGAGTTTGCGCTGGCTTGCACGTTTCTGAGATGTTGGTCCAGCAAAGCGGCCGGCACTTGATCCTTGATAGCGGCAAATTCCTCCATGGCAGCTTTCGCAGCACTAGCCGCCACTCTGGGATCGACGACGGAAGCCAAAAACGCGACTGTACTCATTACTGGATTGCCTGCCTTTGAGAAGGGTACCGGTTGGTAAGCCAAAGGACCCAAACCTTCTGGTCCCCCTTCCTCCAAATACGGATCCTCTATCGGAAGTCGTAAGAAATGTAAAATGCACTCGTCTTGGGTTCTCGAGCCAACATGTTCGCACACTTTATTCCAATCATCCTTATGCAACTCCAATCCCTCCAACAACAACAATGTCTCCTGTTCCGTCCAATCGCGGGTTGCGCCGGCAGCTTGCTTGTTCTTCAGAACCGCTGGTTTTCTCGAGTACTGATCTATCTTCAGTCCAAAGTTTGCCATCGCTCCGGCCGAAGCTTTTTCTTCCGAGCCCATCACGCTCGACTTCTTCTCTAGATCGAGCAAAGTTTTCGCAGCCGATGGCTGCGGTGTTTTCGGCGGGTTTGGATTTACCGGGGCTAAACCTGATGGTGTATCCGACAGTACGTGGAAATGCGACGTTGGCGGTGGGCCCATAGGTGTTGGTCTCGACTCCGCATCCACCTGGTAATTGATAAGTCCCCATTGTTCCAAGAACGCGTGTACACGCATAATCGCGCATACATCGCCGGCCAGGTTGCGCCTGCAAGCCGTCGATGTGATGTACTCTGTTGGGTTTAATCTGTAGGTATCGATCATAAAATTCCTGTACGCCAAATAGATTTCTGGCGTTTTCGACTTATTTTTACCATTGAAAAACTCCGACAGAGCTCTCTTCTCAATGGTATGAATCGAATTGTAGTCGAACCAAGCAGAATAGCTGGGAACGACGATGTGGTGAGTTTGTTCTGTTACATTATCTTCTGGCTCATCGCCTTTGCTTCCATCGCCCCTTTCTTTGCTGGCATCTCGTTCTTCTCTGTCTTGAGTACTTTGAGAACTTCCTTTGTCGCCTTCCATCGGCTCATCCAGATCTGCCATGTTGCCAGACTTTAATGGTTGCAGTTCGTTATCCTGTTTCTTGCTTCCCGTAGTTGTTACGGTAGCACCGCTGGTCGGAGCGTTCCCTTGACCTGTAACCGGTGGATTTGCAGGTGTAGCGACTACTTCTACGATCCGAGGTTCTGCCGGCGGATCCTCCATTCCTTGCGTAAGGTCATCCTCCTCTTCTCCGGCGCCACGAGACTTTTTCGGAGTCGCTAACGACGACGTCGAGGAAGCACTCTGAACACTCGACGGCGCTCTCGCACTTTTACGTTTTCCTGGTTTTGGAGGTGGACTGGGAGATCGTTTTCGTTTCGGCTTTTTCGCAGAAGGAGGCGGATGCGACGGTTGAGCCATTAAATCTTCCACCGAAAGCCTGTACTTGTGTATTTTTTTCTGACCATTTTCATCTATCTCATAATCTTCCTCGTTCATCCATTCGTTATACTGATCCAAGTCCAGCGCCCACGTTGCTGATACTTTGTACACTGATTTCACGCTAGTATTTGCAACTGTTCCTTCTGGAAAATCCCAGGGAAGGTCTAAACTAGTCCATGAATCGTAACTATCTGGAAAGTAATACCAATGAAGAAGAACGGATCTTTCACGCCTCATGCAAGGCCGCGCGTATTCCTCCTCCATAGGATCTACAGAAGGATAGATAATGTGAGTAGCATCGGCTTCGTTCTCCGCGATGGTGCCTTGATGTCGTCGAACCGCTTCCTTCACTTTTGCTGCTGTTGATTTGTCTACGTCTGCTCTTACATATATGTTCGGTACTGTGAAACATCTGTTCTGCACTAGAGCTCGTTCCGCCGCCACAAACATTTCCACCGTTCTATCCATTCGAGATCCTGACTGAAAGAACAATTATTTACAGATTATTATATTTTAATACCTATATATCAAACCATTTGAAATACTTACCTTTCCAACAGGAAAATCAAATCTGCGCCATCCTTGCTCTTGTTTAATACGAAACGCGGTAGCAAGAATATGACATAAACCACCACCCGGTTTGAAATCTAAGAAACATTTTATCTGAAAGTATTATCAAGTGTATCAATTTCATAAGAATGTTCCATAACTGCAAAGAAACGTTCGGTTATACTTATCAACGAGTACATACAGGAAGTCTGGTCATAGGTGGTTTTGAAACATTTTTTCCTAAATTATCTTCTTGAAATTGCAACAATTGCACTATTAAAGTGGCTAAACTTTTATTAGTAGGTGGGTCCGTTTGTACATACTGCAAAAACATAGAATGATAGTAAGATCACAAGAATTTACTACTATTGTAATATGACTGTATAAAAACTACAACAATACGTTAAAAGTCTAACAGATTCGTATGTAACATAACATTTTAATGGAGGCAAGGTTTAGATATATATATATATATATATATATATATATATATATATACACACATACACACACACACACACACACACATACATACATACATACATACACACACACATATATATATATATACATATCGTATAAAAACTAATTCTATTAATGCTAAAATGTACGTAGAAATCCGCGGAATATGTAAAAAAAAAAACCCGTATGCAAATTATTAAGTTTACGTACACGAGAATTTCGTGTCGTACTTGCACCATTTCAAAAGCAAAATCATTTTTCTGATAATAAAACTAATTGATTTGAGGAATCACCAAAATCATATTTCAAATAAATCAAAATGAAAAAACCATGATAGAGCGTACAGATGATCACACAACAGTTTTTGGTGATTTGACGCCGGGTCTTTGGACGTACCTTTTTGCAATTTTTTAACAGCCATTGTTTCACTCCGTCAAGTTGTGTGAGAATTTCTTGGGATTCGAAAAATTTTGCATTGGGACCTCCGTCCTTTTTCGGCCC
This sequence comes from Agapostemon virescens, assembly GCA_028453745.1. Classification (NCBI taxonomy): domain Eukaryota; kingdom Metazoa; phylum Arthropoda; class Insecta; order Hymenoptera; family Halictidae; genus Agapostemon; species Agapostemon virescens. The sequence continues at coordinate 259,331 of CM052098.1, read as the reverse complement.
TAATGCGAGCATCTTTTACAAAATATTCACTTGAAAAATTGTCAGATACGCTGTAAGAAAGAACGCCGCGTTTATTGCAAACATGACACGCCTCTGAAGTTAGTCGAAACTACAGCATTTCTATGAACACAGATTTCAGCGCAGAAGTGTAGACGTTTCCAATGAATGGTTTGGAAAATTTGTTCCTCGTTTGCTAATAACTATTAATTGTTAAAGCTGTAAAGAAACAGTTTTTATCCGAGTATTAATTAACGTTTAATCGTTTATCGAAAATATTTCATTGCAAGACAAAATTGTATGAAAATGTACACGCGGATTAAACAATGACGGTTGGTAAACATGTTCTTACACGGACTCTAATATGGTGGATCAATGTTTTTCGAGCATACGTATTCAATTCGATAGTCAATCTGGTACGAAAGATTAATTATAACCTAAAATAATTTAAATCTTCATATTGCGTTAAATTACCGAAATCTGGTATGTGACTAAATTTTATTGAAATATTAATTAAACAACTCTACAACAAATTTTAATCGTAGATAATCTTCCATATGCATACTCGTTTTCAGGTATAATAAGTATGTCCGATGAAAATGGCGTTGATATAAATAAAGAATTTGAAAATTTATTGTTTGTCGAAGAAAATGCTCAAAGCATTGGTTACGAAGAAGGTTACGCGACTGGCAAGCAGCAATTGATAAAAGGATATCATTTGGGTTATCACAGAGCAAGTTTAATAGGTGCACAGTTAGGATACTACTGCGGTGTTTTGGAGCAATATTTAAATGCGGACAAACCAAAATCAAAGAGAGCAGTTTTCATCGCAAAAGAACTTCTTCAAGACATTTCTAATTTTCCGAAATTTAATAGCGAAACTGTGAACTTTTTTGAAAGCATAGATACCATCAAGTTTAAATACGCCAAATTTTGTGCATTAACAAAGATATGTTCTTTGTATCCAGAAACAGACAAACTTGAATTTTAACGAAGAAAAACCGTACATTATCATTATGTATGATAAACGTTTCAAAGAAATTTTAGAATTTATAAACATATATGACAAATTGATAAATTGTCATATAGTCGATTTTATTACGCATAACTTGTGGGAAATATGTTTGCCGGATGGTTTAAGATTGGAGTTAGAAAGGGATGACATAGAATGCCTCTACTGGACAGAGGACGATGCTCATCCTGTGCTCGATCAATTTATCAAACAGGCTAGGTCTCTTTCCCTTCAATCGTGTTCTACAGAGATAAATTCAAAGAATCTTGCTAATGTATTGCCCATTGTTAACGATCTAAGTAAGTTTAAATACAAAACTGTTAAAACCGAATTTATGAATGTTAAAAAATCTCACGAGGTTGAATACCTTGGAAATATTGTGGGAGCAGCAGCAACATCAACCGGAAGTTTAGTAATAGATGCTGGTGCTGGGAAAGCGTATTTGTCGACGTTCTTAGCTGAAAATCATAATGTTCCAGTCCTCGCGATAGATTCTTCGCAATCACATTGCAAAGGAGCAATTTCTAGGCAGAACAAATTAAAGAAGAAAACAAAGTATTCTCAACATTTGGTATCTACAACACTTTGTTATACATGACACATACATTTCCATTTAACGATATAAGATGCAAACGTAAAATACGTCATTTTAGGTACGATACACAGTTAACGAAATAAACGAAAACACAAACTACATAAACATGATAAATGAACATTTTCACGAATGGAAATTAGATAAAAATCTTATATTAACTGGCTTGCATGCATGTGGCTCTCTTACTCATTCGGCCATCAAAACTTTTCTGACCACGAAAGATATACATCTTTTGTGTATTGTGCCTTGTTGTTATCACTTAACAAACGAAACGTTAAACAAGAAGATTAGTTTTTCTAAAAATGCTAGAATGCTAGCGCAACAATCTGTTGAGAGAAGTGCTAAAAATAAATCCGTATCTTCCTCGTTGTTTTACAGAGCAGTATTACAAGTGATACTCCATTCCATAGGTACAATATTTTCTTCTGTTCTATCGATAAATTTTGCCTTTTGGTAAAACCATTAATTTACTTTTTTTATCTTTATTTCGTTTGCTAGGTATTTATAATGCTAAAGTAGGTCGTGGAGGACCCTTATACGATTTCCCAAGTTATGCTCTGTGGGCGTTCTCAAAAATTGGAGTGATACCGGAAAAGGTATAACATTTATTACGCGACAATTACAAACACACGAATACGATGTTGATTAGAAATGTTAAAAATCCTCTTTGCTTTGTACAGATACCATCTGTAGAAACGCTAGAAAGCGTATATCGATTAAACAAACATTTGGCCAAACGATTTTATACATTTCAAATGTTACGAATACACACGGGTCCCGTATTGGAAGCGGCTATCATGCTGGATAGAATATTATTTCTGCAAAAGAGTAATTTGTGCTCGAAACTTGCTATATTACGTTTATTCGATCCAATTTTATCGCCTCGACATTGCGGTATTGTTGCAACCAAATAATAGAATAGAAAACATATGATACTAATAAAAATAATTGTTTCATACACAGTATGATTTCTCAAATAGTAAACTACATGATTAATTAAATAATTGCATAAATGCGAAAACGTTGTGATACACAATACATTTTTTATAGATTTAACAGGATTGCGAGTCATTAATTTTGATTCGATCGGAGGTAATCCATAACTGAGGTGTATCCTTCTTCCTGTGCCACAGGCGCTAAAATTCCTGTTGGCGGTAGACCGCTTCTGGTCCTGCATATACTGCAATTACACAGACCTCGGCAGGGTGGACAAGCCCAGTTCTGAAAATATACAACAATGAAATTATACTGAAACTCGAAATCAAATATAATTTGATATTATAAGGAGCGAATATAATTGAAACGCTTACAGGATCTTTTAACGCGCTCTGTGCATTTTCGCCATATCTTCCCCTCAAACAAGGTCCGCAAAATTGTCCCCTTATCCCAATGCATTGACCCGATCGACAAACCGTCTTGGTATCTAACGTTTTCTGTCTACACTGATGACAACAAGTTCCCCTAATTTTACAGTATTGCTTGTTACTACTCTTTTTTGCTATATTCTTCAACATGTTCTCGGTAATTTCATCGACAGATGGTATCGTGTCTGGATCATAAGGTGCTCTAGTAGGTTTATAAATTTTTCTTTTCATTTTATCGTCGTCGTCGTCGTCGTCGTCATCGTCGTCGTAGTAGTCGTTGTCGTCGTCATCGTCGTCATCATCATCGGTATTGTCGCTATTATTCTTTCTATCGTATTGCTCGTTTTCTTGATCGACATCGCAAACACCCATTTTCATTAGATCGATAGAGCGTTGAGACGATTTCGCCCATGGAAATAAAACTTGTAATTTAGGCTTATCCTTGTTAGGCACATTCGAGTCGATTTTACCAATATTTTTAGAGCGACTTCTGGTGTTGTATTTTTTCCGGAATTGATGACGAACACCGTTGATTTTAAAATCGTTATCATCGGGGACAACAGAAATAGTTCTGCGTCTCTTTTTCGGCGGTACGTTTTCCAAATTTTCCGTGTTTTCATATTTCGATTTCAATTCGTTGAATTCGTTCGTTTGCGTTTTTAGATCTTTAAAAAAATCGGCAAACTGAAAGGTACAGAACGCGCGCATACATATTTACGTGAAAAGTATTTATAGGTTAGCAATTTAAATCGTAAACTTGTTAGTACTTACGATAGCGTCTCTTTCGGCTATGTTCTTTTTTCGGAGATTATCGTAATCGTCTTCGCTCATGATCGAATTATCGATTGGAGGAAATTTTTGCAGAGAGAAAAATGAAAATTAAGTAGTAAACTATTGACTGTTCGGCGGTTTTCGTTCAAATGATGTACAGTAGGTATCGTAGGTATAACAGGTGCGTGCTGCGTACCGGTTGCCGGTTGTCGGCTGCGTGACGCGTCGCATCATGATGTTACGTAGCTTCTGGTGAGATTTAGGGATATTTGCTGGTTCGGATTGCCCGTAAAGTGCCGAAAGGTTCTGCCCATGAAAGCTTACGCAGAAAATAAACTTTCATCGGATATGTAGCGAAAACAAAATATAGGGTGTCCCAAAATTAACGCGAGATTTGAATTTTCCGCCATTTTTGCAGTAAACTGTTGGCAATCCTGAAAAAAGAACAATTTGACAGCTGAGAGTTTAGGGTTAGTAAAAATGGAGCGTTATACGATACAACAACGTGTTTTCATTATAGAACAATATTTAAAAAATAATGAAAGTTTGGCAGCCGCAGTTTGAAAATTTTATACAAAATATGGTAAAAATAGTGTTTTAACCTTGTCAACTGTGAAAAGATTTATTGAAAAATTCAGGGAGACTGGATCAGTTGGGGACGCTAAACACACCGTGCAAAAACGGTCGTCCAAAAACAAGCCGTTCAAATGTCAATATCGAAGCAGTGCGCGAGAGTGCGGTGAAAACCCAAGAACATCAATTCGGCGTCGTGGACAAGAATTGCAAATTTCAAGAAGCTCTCTACAGCGTATACTCGCAAAAGATCTGTGTCTCCATGCTTACAAAATTCAATTAACACAACAACTGAAGCCTAATGACCATGTACAGCGAAGAGAGTGCGTGGAATGGATTATTGAACATCAACAAGTGGATGCTGATTTTTTAAGCAAAATCATCCTAAGCGATGAAGCACATTTTCACCTTGATGGCTTCGTTAACACGTTAAACGCCACGCCGGTCCCTAGGGACCGGCGACAGATTTTTCGTTCTGTTATCGCGGCGCGCGTTACGTTACCCGACTGTTTATACTCTGTTTTGTTTATCGGCGAGCGGCCCGGCAAGGCCCGCCTGACGGCTAACGGAACGGTGGCTTGAACGGAAAGGCACAGAAATTCGGCGTGACGCTTAACGTGTTAATCGCCAAAATTGCCGTGTTTGAGGTTCGGTGAACCCACATGTGATTGTCGAACAACAAATGCACCCACAACGTGTCACTGTTTGGTGCAGATTTTGGGTTGGAGTCATCATTGGACCATACTTTATGATTCAATGAAAAAATGACAATCTAAAGACTAAAAACTGTGTTTTCTATTTAATTGAAACCTTGCGTTAATTTTGGAACACCCAATACCCGGAAGACTGGGCGAGACAGAAAGGTCTGAGGGAACTCGAAGAAGTCCTTGACTAAAGATTTATGACTTGATTTTTCAAGAAATTCATTATTACTTTTCGACTTCTATTCATAATTTTTTCTATTTTTGTCACTGAATATTGTTCTTCTTTCAAGTTTATTATAGTGCCAATTTCACACGCGTTCAATCTCTCTCCGCGACCCATTTTTGATAATATCTCGCCTTTTTTGAAGAAATGTACAACAGGAAATAATATCACGAACTTTATTAACCATGTTCCGAGGTTGATGTTTGCAATTCGCGAGCTTCGGTGTAACTGAAAAGCGTAGATTTACTACATGTGCCATCATTTAGTCCCGCTTGCGAATAATAATATTTACATTTTTTGTGTTAGAATCCTGTCGAAATATATGTTGTAAACGATATTTTGTAAATTGTATACACAGACATGTTCTGAGTTATCGGTAAAAGAAAATATATATATATATATATGTCTTAATCAGCTTTTAACACAAAATATGGGAAAGTATAAGGTTTGCTATTTTTTAGTCCCGGAGTGTATCCTTTGGTCGTTCGATCAAGTGCCGTACCACGCGGCAGCGCTACCGTAACTACATTCGCGCGATAACGCAACAATGGCGAATCGCACAGAAAATTTGGCGGGTAAAAATGTAACGAACAGAGCGCGTATGGAGCAGTAATAACAAGTACCTGTACGATGTTTTAAGCAATTTCTCGCATAACGTTTTTGTACGAATGAAAACTGCACAAATAATTCAAGTGACGAAGTCGTTGGACGATTTACGGTGGACAGCTATGTTTAAAGGGCTCTCGTTCCAGATACCGTTACAAAGAAAAGCCAATGAAATGGTAACGGATTACGGTTCTACCGCGAGTACGTTTCGTTGCATTATCATCGAATGATTCTCGTTATTTGCTGCTGCTATATTCGAAGAGTGACAAGAGCACGACACGTCTCGATTACAATTTGGTTTTGCAGTCGCAGATAAGATAGGTGACACGGTAGCTTATTGCTCTAGATCTTATCTGTAAGAGAATGCGCGATCGGGTGACTAAAACTTCTGGCAAGTATGGTACCGGTAAGTGTACCGAGTCGCGAAAGACCGAATAAATTTTTGCTTAGAATCGACCTTGTTCGCAAAAACGCTCGAATACCGGGTTACCGTTTCAAGATGCGTTAACGATGCGTTAACGATGCGTTAACGATGCGTTAACGATGCGTTAACGATGCGTTAACGA
>CM052098.1:126832-252910 GCA_028453745.1 Agapostemon virescens | reverse complement strand
CGCGAACGTAGACGAACGTAGCTATATATACAGAGACGATCGTCGATGAAGCCTTATCGCGGTTTACTTTCAAACGCAAACAATTTTAGGACTGAAATAGTTGGACCTGATTTATTTTCGATATCGTTCGCCTCGTTATCATCGATAGAGAGTATTTGTAATGCGACTGTACACTTTGAAGAGGATCGAGCAAAGAGCGTGTGAAACGCTTATTCGGCACTCGGCATTCCATATTCCATATTCCGTCGTGTATTCTACATTCGAATTGGTCCGAGTTAGTATCCTGTATCTGCTCGATGGTACACGGTCTCGCTTTCCGTATACGATATAGGACAGCTCTATCCACGGCAGAAACAGAATCGTTTATATCGATATCGTCGTAACGCGTTCACCGTGATCGATCGTCGACGCTTGCCGTACCACAAAGGTAAATACTTTTACTTTACTCTACTTTACTCTACGATAATTCCAAAAAATCCAACGGGTATCGACGATACGCCAAGTTGTTTTAGATTGTTCTTAATACTCTGTCTGTCTCTCTCTCTCTCTCTCTCTCTCTCTCTCTCTCTCTCTGTCTCTTACACCTTTCTAAACGATTGGATTTTATCGAGTGATCGTAGACGACATCTAGGATCGTTTGAAATGCGATTCTATTGGAACCGATCGCTATCGCTGTGCAGAGTAAGTCGTAAACAAACGATTCTTCGATGGAAACGAAATTTGCTAGAAATCCAAGCGAGTTAGAACCACGTTTGTAGAGCAACGCGGAGCGCGACCGTAATGATTTCTCAAACGGTACGGATCGATGTTTCATCGATTCTGCAACCATATCTGGAGCATTACAGATAACGAGCAGAGAAAACTGCTTTGCGTTCGAATGTTACAGATCGATATTCGGTTACAGACAGGACAGATTTAAGAGAATCGACGATGGAACCTCTTGCCAGAAACATGCTCGGCAGAACAGCTGGAATATCCGGAGGCAAACTGTTGAATGTATTCCGTCGGGTAAGGAAGCGCTACGCGCGCGGTAGACGTAGATTTTCACTTTGTTATCATTTCTCGAGAAGCAAACGCTAATCTTGATGAACGCAGGTCGAGCAAAATGGTCGAACGCTCACGTCTCAACAAGTTTTCGATAGAGAATCGAAATACGGCGCTCACAATTACCATCCTCTTCCCGTGGCTTTGTGCAAAGCCGAGGGTGTTTTCATGTGGGACGTCGAGGGTAAACGATACTACGACTTTTTGAGCGCTTACTCGGCCGTTAACCAAGGCCATTGCCATCCGAGAATATACAAAGTTCTGACGGAGCAAGCAAAAGTTTTAACACTGACTTCGAGAGCCTTCTATTCCGACGCGTTGGGTGAATTCGAAGAGTATGTCACGAAACTGTTTGGGTACGCGATCGTTTGTTATTCGATTCTGTACTACGTTCGACCTTGTACGTGCTGCGTACAAGCGTATCGTACCATCGTCGTTTCCATCGCTTCGTTCGCATAGAAATCAATTTGAAAACATTGTCTTTCAGATACGATAAATGGCTACCGATGAACACCGGAGTCGAAGGCGGCGAGACCGCCTGCAAACTGTCCCGCCGATGGGGTTACAGCTGCAAGGGAATACCGCAATATCAAGCGAAAATCGTGTTCGCGGAAGGCAACTTTTGGGGGAGGACGATGAGCGCGGTCTCGTCGAGCACAGATCCGAGTAGCTACGGCGGCTTCGGCCCGTTTATGCCCGGATTCGAGTTGATTCCGTACAACGATCTCGTCGCGCTCGAACAAAAATTGGCTGATCCGAACGTTTGCGCGTTCATGGTGGAGCCTATACAAGGGGAGGCTGGAGTGGTCGTACCGAAGGTAGGGTACAGCATTTCCAACACGAAACGTATCGAATAGAATCGAATCGAACCGAATCCGTAATGTTACAATTTCCAGGACGGATATCTAAAAGGAGTCAGAGAATTGTGCACGAAACACAACGTTTTATGGATAGCGGACGAGGTGCAGACTGGACTGGCCCGAACTGGAAAGCGGTTGGCCGTGGACCACGAGAACGTCAAGCCGGACATCTTGATCCTCGGGAAAGCGCTGTCCGGTGGATTCTATCCGGTTTCCGGCGTGTTGGCCAACGATCCCGTAATGTTGACCATCAAGCCTGGCGAGCACGGTTCGACTTACGGCGGCAATCCTCTCGGATGCAGGATCGCTATGGAAGCGCTTCGCGTGCTCGAGGAGGAAAAATTGGCGGAGAACGCCGAAAGGCTCGGTCAGATTCTCAGAACCGAGCTTCGAAAGCTACCGGAGGACGTCGTCACGTTGGTCAGAGGCAAAGGTCTGCTCAACGCTATCGTGATCAACGAGAAGATCGACGCTATGAACATTTGCTTGAAAATGAGAGACGCGGGTCTGTTGGCGAAACCAACGCACGGTCATATCATTCGGTTGGCTCCGCCGTTGGTCATCACGGAAGCACAAACGCGCGAATGCGCCGACATTATTACAAACGCGATAATGCGATACGCGAATTAACCAGTCGATCTTGCGAGCCTGTAATCTTTGCGATTCCCGTTCGATCGACGCGCGACTCGCGTAACTTGTAAATACAATAAAATACGACGATCTAGCCTGGCAAGAAATGCACGCTGTCGTACCAGTAACAATAAACGCATGGTATACGAGATGTATCGGCGACGCGTCCTTATCTTCTCAATATTTATTAACGACGAAGAAAAATTGCTCGGCCGGTTGCACGCCACGGTTATTAATAGCGTAACGCGATACGGCCGTGTTCTGTGTTCTTTGATCGATGTTTGTTCCAACGTTTGATGGCGGCAGACGTCGCTCAAATATAACGCGACGATATCGCGTTCGAAACGACGAACGGCAAACGCCTCGTGCAACAGAGAATCAATTTGTTCTTGGTTCGCTGGTCGGATGTACGCGTATATAGCGTACATAGCGATATCGATGCGCGGTCGATATCGAACACGAACACGTACACGTACGCTTAATCAATTTTACGCTATCGGATATTAACTGTGTAAGACTGACAAACGATAAGAACTCGACGATCCCCCTGGGCAGCGAATATTTACAGCACCGTTTTTCGCTTGCAATCTTCCTAATCGATCTTGCCTTCGTTACCATAATACCGAATCCCCTATGTATTCCCGTCGGAAATGCTGCTCGGACTCGTTCCAAATATCTTAATCGCGCGATAACGAATCGCAAACGGGATCAACGCGTCGATCCGACGATTCTTCGAAAACCGAAAAAACCGCGCGTTCGCATCCGTTTAGTTCAATTTTGCAGGTGTTTGCAACCTTTCGGATTAATATGTTGTTTGCTGTTTTTCGTTTGCTTACCACGGTGGCGCCGTTGCAATAAAACGCATCTTCGCACGCGTCCTTATCAGACACGAAATCTTCGTTGTGTCGAAGGCATTTATTCGAAATCCTTTCCCCGTATCAATCGTGTACATAAACATTCCGTGTAAATAAGCAATATACCTCCCCTACTCTGTCTCTCCGAGGCACATATAAATGTAGGATTGATCGCGAACTTGCCAACAGTTTGTTTTATCTCAGACGCAGAGCGACATTGTCTTTTTTTTATTTTCTCGATTTCCCAGAGTCTCTCTCTCTCTCTCTCTCTCTCTCTCTCTCTCTATACATATATCTATCCATCTATCTCTATCTCTATCTCTATACTCTGAGCTGTCCTATCGAAGGATTCGTTGCTCGTCGCTTTCGCCGTCTTGGTCGATCGAAAAATGCATCCGGTAAGGATGAAAATCTTTGGCGCGTCGAAAGAGTTGGGCCTGAAGCGATTTTTGAGCTCGCAAGAGCTGATGAATCGAGACAACAAGTTCGGCGGTAGACACTTTAAGCCTCTTCCGGTGGTCCTTGCGAAAGGCAACGGAGCTTGCTTGTGGGACGTCGAAGGGAACCGTTATGTGGACTTTTTGGCAGGATTTTCGACCGTGAATCAGGGCCACTGTCATCCGCGTTTGGTCAAAGTAATGCGAGAACAGGCGGGAAATCTGACGCACACTTCGAGGGCGTTTTACTCGGAGCCTCACGGCGAACTGGGAGAATATCTGACGAAGCTTTTGGGATGGGACAAATTTCTACCTATGAACACCGGTACGAAAATACGAATTTTTAGTCGCGTGAAAACAAATGGACGAATCGCGAACGCGTTATCGTTGCAGGCGTCGAAGCTGGCGACACTGCCGTCAAAGTTGCCAGACGTTGGGGATACAGAATCAAGAAGGTACCCAAGGATCAAGCGACCGTTGTTTTTGCAAGAAACAATTTCTGGGGACGATCGATCGCGGCACTCTCAGCTTCAACGGATCCAAATTGTTTCACCGACTTTGGGCCCTACGTGCCCAATTTCGAAAAGATACCTTACAACGACCTTGCCGCGTTGGAGCAAAAGTTTAAGCAGGACCCGACAGTTTGCGCGTTCATGGTGGAACCGATTCAGGGTGAAGCGGGAGTCGTGGTGCCCAGTGTAAGTTGCTTTTATCGTTTTCTAAATGAGTGAATTAGAGAGACAGAGAAAGAAAGAGGGATTCGTAAAGATTTCGTTTGTTTGTTAATCTAGGACGGTTACCTGAAAGGGGTGCGAGGTCTGTGCACGAAATACAACGTCTTGTGGATCGCCGACGAGGTCCAAACTGGTTTATGCAGAACGGGAAAACGATTGGCCGTCGACCACGAGAACCAAAGACCGGATATTCTCGTGTTAGGAAAGGCACTGTCCGGAGGATTTTATCCGGTTTCCGGAATTTTGGCGGACGAACAGGTAACCGGTTACCGATCTTTTCGCGTTTGCTCTCGATGCGTACTATTCGACCAACGAAAATGCGGGTCTGTCGTGTATCAGATAATAAACTGTTTGGAGACTGGATCGCACGGTAGTACCTTCGCCGGTAGCCCGCTTGGCAACAAAGTCGCGTTGGAAGCGATCAAGGTATTGGAAGAAGAGAATCTCGCCGAAAACGCGAGGAAGCTCGGGGAAATAGTCCGACAAGAGTTACAGAAATTGCCGAAAGACGTAGCAACGGAATTTCGTGGACGCGGGTTACTGGCAGGATTGGTGATCAACAAAGGTACGCGCAACACTGTAAATCGCGGATATTCCGTAACCGGTCGGTTCGTTTGGCATTCGTTCGGCGACGATAACGTCCCTGGTGACGACCGCTTGCGTTTTCAGAGTTCGCCGAGGGCTGGGACATCTGTTTGAAGCTGAAGGAAGCGGGTCTACTGACCAGGCCAACGCACGGGCAAATAATCAGGATATCGCCTCCGCTCGTCATCACGGAAGAACAACTGCGGGAAGGATTGCATATATTGACCAAGGTGCTCGACTCCTACAGATGAGCGCGCATCGTTCGCAAAAATCGAAATGAAAGAAAGATGGAGAAGTTTGCACAACGATTCTATACATATGTACACGCGTAGAATGTGAATTGAATAAAAAAAGAAAAGACTACAAAGTACAAAGTAAAATGTAAAGAGTTTTACATCGCGTACTACGCGCGCGATTCGTGCGACTGGTGCGACTCGTGCGACTCGTGTCTCTTCAAGTGTCTCGCCAGGCTAAACGCTTGCGAAAACAGTTGATCGCAAGAATGGCACTTGTAGGTTTTGGCACCGTTGTGCAAAGTCAAGTGTCTTTTCAAATGATTGATCAATTTGAACCGTTTCCCGCACAGCCGGCATTGATGTTGTCTCAGAGAAGCGTGCGAGACCTCGTGGTTCTTCAAGTGACTCGACTGCGAGAACCGTTTTCCACAGGTTTTACATTCGAAGGGTTTTACCTTCGTATGAATTCTCAGATGCTCGACGAGATTACCCTTCTGCGCGAAGCTCTTGTCGCAGTACTCGCATTTGTGAGACTTGGTCGCCTTGTGCGTTCGCAGATGGATCTTCAAGTTGTATCGTTGGCTGAACCTCTTGTCGCATATCTCGCACTGCACCAGCCCCTTTCCGGTGTGCAATCTCTCGTGGGCCCTCAGATTCTTCAGCATGCGAAATCTTTTCCGGCACGTCGCGCACTCGAACGTTTTCGTCCGGTCGGCCGTCGTCGGGTCGGTCCCCTCGGACGCCTGTTGGTGAGTTTTCAAATGATCCCGCAGATACGAGGGATACGCAAAGATTTTTTCGCACATCTTGCACTTGTGCACGTTCGTTTTCGTGTGCAGCCGAACGTGAGCGTTCAACTTGCTTTTGCTCGAATAGGCTTTGTCGCAGCTCTGGCACTTGAACGGCTGATGGCCGGAGTGCGACAGTCGGTGAGTCAGTAACTTTGATCGCTGAGAGAACAATTTCGAGCAGGTCTCGCATTCGTATCGTTTGCTCTCGGCGCTGGTCGTCGCGTTCCGCTGTTCGACGCGCTCCTTCGACTCGTAATTCAAATTGCTCGGATCGCACATCGCGTAGCCACCAACGATGTTTTCCTTGTTGTCGGTACGCTCGAGCTCTTTGCCGAATCTCAACGCACGGCCGTCGAGCATGTCGTCCCCCGGATGATGCATCGGTGGTGTATCTTCCAGCCGCTCGGAACTCCCGTTCGACTCGTGAATTTCCTCCAACTCGACGTTCTCGGGAAACCCGACGCTGTGCGCCTGTCCGACTCCGACTCCGATCCCGACTCCGTTCGTCCCAGACTTACCGTACGATAAATTCTCAATGGAATTTTCGACGGAATCGATCGACCTTCCGTAGCTCGAGTTCCGTGCTATTCGATTCGAATTTTCACCAATGTCTATGGTTTCCGTGCCGTGAGCGATATTGTGGCTCATCAGTTGCATCCTGTCGGTGAACGTGTGATTGCACAGAGAACAGTGCAACGCGCAAGCGGCCCGGCTAGAATTCTCCGCGTTGATCGGGATCATCCGTTGAATCGCGTTCGATCCGATGATGGGGGACAGCGGTGGATCGGGTACCGTCGTCTCTCCGCTCAAATTCGAACCGAAATGGTTAAAATTCAAGTTCGAATAGGGATTCTGAGATTCCGACAAGCGTTGACGCTGCACCGGCTGCGTATTCTCGTGCGTGGACGGCAAAGGCAAAGGCAAATGCAAATGCGATCTACCGTGCGCGCACAGTTCCTGATAACCGTCGCACGGCACGCCGCATTCGATGCATCTCAACGTTTTCGGAGTATTTTGAATCTGAATCGGGACGGGTACCGGAACAGGCTGGAAGCTTTGGTTCTGCTGGTACGGTTTGCATCCGGAAACCGTAGCGTACGCGGTGGCGGCGGCGGCGGCGGCAGCGGCGGCTAAACCGGACACCTGTGCGACAACACCGACGAACGTTTAGTTTCGACCGAAACACCGTTCTCTCGGTTAAATTTCCCCGTCGAACGTTACCTTTACGGCGGCTTGTCTCAACGCTCTGTCGGCGGCTCGACACTGTTCCCTGTAGAGCAACGCCGACTCCGCTCTGGTCACGCAGCGATCGCACATCTTCTCCGGAAGGCCGTCGCCCTGCCAAACCTGGTGAAAGAACGCGCGCAAACAAGCTGGTCAATACAAGCGAGACAGACCAATTCGACGACGTCGAATCGACGCGCGCGCGATCGAATTTCTTATTTATCGCTTACGTCCAAACACGACAAGGATCGCAACTTTGCGGCGAGAGAAGAGCCAGCCGGTCCCACGAACAGACAGATCATTTTGTCGCCATCCTCTCTCAAACACGTCCGGCATAATTTACCAATGTTTTCGCTGTCGATCTCTTTCGTCACGATGAACATCGTAACGCTTTCAACATCGGTCCAATTCTGTACGTACCGCGATCCTCGCGTTTACGCGATTTTTAGGTTACGTATTTGTTTTGACATTTCGAGGCAGCACCGTCCGTTCGTCGGACGCTTCGACCAGCCTTGTTTTCTTTTTTGCCGACGAGAACGCGGGAGCGACATCTACCAGAAAATCTTCGAGCTACATGTCCCGCGTTGCGAATTTTCGTTCGCGCGTGCAACGACAGGTAGAAAATTAGAAGCGCCGAACGAACGGTTATCGACGCGACAGACGCGACCGAGTCGCGGAAGCGCGACGTTCGAGTCGAATGTTTCGAACGCTTTGCTCGCGTCGATCCGACTGTTGGAAATTTGCTCGCTTCGAAGTTTGAACGTCGCGCGAACGACCAACGACCCGATGGAGCGAGCGTCGATCGATCCGATCGATTCGACGAGCAGAAACAACGAAACAACGAAATCGCGAAATTAATGGTCGCCGCGCGTCCGTCCGACGCGTCCACCTATCGTCCAGCTACCCTACCACCTACCCGCGTGGCTAGGTACATTCTAATTTGTTCGCATCGTGAAATTAGAGGAGGCCGACGGGACGGAAAGCAAATTAGGCAGGTTTACGGTCGATGACAACGAAAATGTAACGGCAACGAGGCCCAATTACGAATCGTAATAATCGTAATAATGGTAATCACAGATCGCGGTCCTTGTTAACGGTTCCCGGCTTTGCGTTCGATCCGTGCGATTCTCCTCCGTTCGTTTCGGTCGGCCACGATTGCCGCGAACAGAGTGTCTTTTTCCGAACCCGTTCGACCGTATCGCGCGCGACGACGCGCCTTTTCGAAAACTAGCTTCCCAACCAGGTTGTATCGGTCGAACGTTACACCTACGCGACACGGTTCGCGGAAAATAGGCGTCACGGAAAGCGAAATACGACCGATACGTTTGCTATCCTTTTGGGAATACGCGAGATAATACGATTGCGCGCGCACGGTCGATACACCCGTCGCGTCCAACGTTTACCGTTTAGGCGGAAACCGATCAAAATTCCCGATAAATCGAATCGAGGCGAGTCGAGTCATCGCGATTCGCGACAAGAATCCGTATCGTTGCGTTCCACGATTACGCTCGATTACAATTTCGAGGAATTAAAAATCGAACGAACGGCTCGCTGCCAGGTTTTCCGAATCGATTCAAATGCGAACCGATCTTTTCCGTTGTTGTTTTTTCGTTTCCGACAGATCGATTCGAAAAAGCAAACGAACCGCACAGCTGTCACTCGTTGGCGTCTCGAGGATCACGGTATCCGTTCGCGAAAGGCCGTTTCGAAGAAAAATTTAGGTATCGTCGATCGGCGGGCGTACGTTGCGTCGAGTATCGCGTTCGGTAACAGAAAATTTTTTCGACGATCGTTATTTCTGGAAGTATTTTTATCGATGTATTATCTCCAGATATCGGCCGTGTTCGCGCTGGAAGAGAAGGTGTGGCCCATTATCGGTCTCTCCAAAGTCATGCTCGACTTTTCGTGGAATCGTTTCGTTCCATCGAGAGAACGCGCCATCGCCCGATCGTTGGGCCGAGTCTCGACTTTGCGCGAGAAGTCTTTCACTTGGAACAAAACGAAAAATTGGGAGATTGAAAAAAACATGTAGAACGATTCGTTCGACGTTGCGTCTCCGTCTCTTCCGGCGGTGACGGCGCACGCGAGTACGCGAGTACGCGAGTACCCGACCACGCCAACTCTTACCGATACTCTCGAGAATTCGGAAACCGCAACGACGCTCTATCCGCTAACGCGAGCAACTTTCGCGATCCCCGTTCGGAAGGAGCATTCTCGTCGACCGTTTTTTCTTCTCCTGTTCCTCGATAACGCGCCACCTTTGCCGAAAAAGAACGGGACGACACGGAAAGAAAAGAAAGAAGAAGCAAGGAGACTCGCGGTCGGAAGGAAAACGACGGACGAACGGGGGCATCGAGGTACCGATTTCCTGCTCGAAGAAATCACTGTAATCGCCTTAATTTCTCGGACTTAAACGTGCGTTGGATACGAGTCGTTCCCAGACGCTCTGGCTTTTTTTAAAAACTACGGAATCGCGCGCCGAACGATTCTCGCGATCTCGCTTGGATGGAGCGGCGATGAATCGAACGTACCGAGGTTCGTCGCGCGAATCGTTTCGTCGACCGAACCGAAAATCGCTGAAAACTCGAAAGAAGAAGGAGAAACGCGAGGCGGCGGTGGATCGAGTGCCGCTCCTGAAGGAAGATCAACAAGTAGTTGGAACGGTGGGGATACAGGTCTGTTTGTATGCCGGCGACGGGATTGGCAGCGCGGGGGGACGCCGGAGTGGAGGGGGCCAAGGCGGTAGGTCGTCGCGTATATGCCGGTTACGCGGGAGGGAGGGGAAGAGACAGAAAGAGAGAGCGAGAGAGAGAGAGAGCGCGTGCGACGTCGGGGTCGCAAAGGGCCGAAGGATAGAGAGGGGAATCGTTGGAAAGCAGAGTGGGGAAAGAGCGAGGGTGAGAGTATTCGGGGCAGGCGGACAAGCAGGCAGCGGCAGCAGGCTGTGGCAGGCAGGCAGGCAGGCAGGCAAACCGAAGCGAGCAAGAAACAGAGAGACGCAGAACGCGGAACACCGATTCCGCGTCCTTGTCTCGTCGCGTTCGGTCGGCATCCGTGTTCGAATAGTTGGAAAAGTTTGGAAAGTTCGCGCGTGCAGTGTTTGTTTGGCTCGACGTCGGCTAGCACGGCGAACAGCCTCGTCTCGTTCGAGAACCGCGAGTGCAACGTGTGTTTTGTTCCTGTTTCTCTTCGAAATTCGGAGAGGAAGAGAGCTCGAAGGAAACGAGAGCGCCATGTGCGTCGTCGACGCGGTTTAGCGATTCGAGAAATTTTAGCCAAAGACCGCGTCGCCGAGCAAGACATCGGCCTCGACGACGGACGTCCAAAGGAGAACGAGAATACGAGACGGCGACGCAGCGTGGTCGCGGTCGCGATCGCAGTCGCAGTCGCAGTCGTTTGTAACGGAGACGCGAGCGAAACGAAAAGATGTCGCGAGAAGAAGCGGACGGTCGCCGCTTGGTACGGACCTGGGCGAGGCCCCGGCGTCTTTTACTGTCGTTTCTGCTGCTCTGCGGAACCCTTCGCGGTGAGTAACAACGTATTTTTTGTTCTTTAGAAGCGTTACTCTTACCACCGGTTCGCCGTTGTTCGCGGTTTGGCTCGTCTGCTGTTGGCGTGTACGGAGATTCGGACGCGGGGCACGCATCGGTCGGATGCGCGCGCGCGCGCGCACGACCGAGCGAGCGAGCGCAGACTGCGCGAGACACGCGCATGCGCGTATCGAGTGCGTCGTCGAGGTCGTGGGCCTTGGGACCGAAGCCCGGGGGCCGGGGAACGGCGGTGAGCGACGCGGGGCATCGGGCCCCGTTCCCAACGACTGCTACGGATCGACGCTCGCCAACACCGTCTTTCTCGCGCGCAACTCGTACTCCGATTTATCCCGTTCACGATCGCGGTCGATCGTTTAGTTTTTCCCACGATATTCTTAGGGTAAAACGTCGCGAATCTCCTTCTCCCGCCGTTGTCCTTTTGTCCGTGTGCGGATCTTTTTTCTTTTCCGAATACTAAAGTTTCGCGGGTGTCTCTCGAGCGCTAAATCTTTTTTTCCGAGGGCTTCGATCGTTGAAAAATCTCTTCGAATCTCGTCGATCGAACGAAGAGACGAACAAACGAAAGAGCGAAGGAACGATCGAGCGGACCGTGTTTTCTCTTCGACACGATGCAGCGCAGCGATGTAATTCAAAACCGGTAACAGGCTCTGTTTTTCTTGAGAAAAGATATCGGATGGCACGGTATATCGAGTCTAGAGGGGTAGATGGGGGAAGGGACGAGAGAGAGAGAGAGATAGAGAGAAAGAGACGAGAAACGGGTACTCCGAGAAAACCGGTGGCGAGAGACCGTTGTATTTCGCGCGATATACTTCCACGATACTTTCTCGATGTCGGCGATGCGTGCAGCGCCGTACACACCTTCGTCCGTGGGAATCTTAACGTCGGATCGACCGCGCGGGTTTACCCGCGATGATCCGGCGAGGGCCGTGGGATCTCGACGAATCGAAGCTGAAACGATCGAGACGAGATATCGGTTGAGGCGCCGCGGCGTCGATCGCGCCGTCGAAATGGCCGCTCGCGAATTCGGCTCGAGGGAATCTTGCTCGGCGTAATCTTAAACCGCTTCCAGCCGATTTCAAAGTGCTCTCTCGGTGCATTCCACGGATTTTTCCCTGGTCCTTCTCCTTCTATCGGTCTTGGTCGGTGTCTCGGTTTCCTTGGCTCCCCCTCTCTCGTTCCACGGTGTTGTCACTCCTCTCTTTTCCGCTCGGTCCTCTGCCAGCTCTTTTCCTTCTCACGAAAGAATGCAGCTTTAGCTGCAGCAACGGCAGGCAGGCAGGCAGGCAGGCAGGCAGGCCGGTAGGCTGTCGGGCCAGCTAGCCTGTACACGGTGGCGGCCTCGCGCACTCTCGACATTCTATGTACGGCTTCTCTTTTCTTTTGGGCTTCGGCCGCTTTATCCCCGCTCAAAGACGTTGGACCGTGAACGGACGTAAACAAACTGCTCTGGATTATGCAAAATGTCGTGCAGGCGGAAGTGAGGGAACTGCCGCTTCGCGTTTTTAAATATTCCGGTACGACCGATCGCGACCGATCGCGCGTTTCATCTCGATCGTTTCCGTTGACCACACCAGACAAAGAAAGAAGGAACGAGAAACGAGAGACGAACGCGGCGCGCGACCCTCGAAGAAAGGATCGGCTGCGTCTTGCCACGGGTAACAACGAACGCTAGGTGAAACACGCGCAGCGAGAGGAAGCGAGAACGACGAAACGACGATAGATAGGGAGAGAAAAGCGGAGGAAGACGCGGATACGCTGGTTCGAAGGAACGAGCGAAGTCGAGGGGACAAAGAACGTGTTAGGCCGGGGTCGTTCGCAGCCGAGCCGAGCCGAACCGTGCCGTGCGGTGCCGTGTCGTGCCATGCCATGCCATGCCGTAGCGCGGCCACGAAGTCGTATTCGAGGCAACTAAACTTTACGGTGGTAGGCTGTGCGATATTCGATGGATGGAGTAATCGAAAGCAGTGCCTCGATCGAAAAATCACAGCGAGAAACGCCGTTTTTCGACCGCGATCGAGCGTCGACGAAGAGAACGATCCCCGTGCCCGCGCGTCCGTACGGTTCGTCCGCCGGACGATGCCAAAGCGCGTTTACGTTTCCGCTTCGAGCAGTATCTTCGGCCAATAACGATCTCTGTCGACTGTCCATCGTCGACCATCGTCGCCGTTGGTCAAAGATATTTTCTAGAACAAGAACGCGAACCGTCGAAAAGGTCGAACGACGCTGGCACGGAGACGGAACACGGACACACGGACCCACGGATCGTTTGTCCGAAAGTTCGAGTAGCCGAATCAGCGAGACCGCAGCTCTCTTGGACGCGCACCGGAGTCTATCTTTTCCTTCTTCCTCGCCGAACGAACGAAACGACGAGATTCCGATTTCTCGTAACGTTTCCGTAATCCGTGGCGATAAGCTCGCATCGATAACCACGATAAAACCGAAGGAAGGTTCTCTTGGACGATATCGCTTCGCCTTTCTGCCGCGGCATCGAAAAATCGTATCGCGCAAACACCGCAACGCGCGAGGTTACGGGTTGTACGGGATCTCGTTGGGGCCGAACGTCGATTCGCGCTATCCGCGATTTCTACGAGTCGCTCGTTTTCGCGAATTATTTTCTCCGCGGAGTTCCGACGGGATAAGCGAGGAAAGCGAACAATTTGGTAAAGCGATTCACCGCGATGGGTCGTTGCCTCGAGAAACGAACAGAATCGTTAACGTCCCTTTTCGATGGGTCCGAGCACACGCGTACAGGGCGCGCGCGATCGGAAATCGAATTCGATCGATGCGCGTTGGACGAGAAAGCGTGTATCCCTCGCGGGATCGCCCGGAGCGATGTACAGGTTAAATTATCCAACGAGTAAAGCCTTCCACGGGTGATCGAAGCGCGATCGCGGTACCATTGGGACGATTCACGAAGAATCGAAAGCACGCCGAAAGTCCACGGTTCGGGGACCACCCTGTACTTTATTCGAACGCGAGGATCGTTTTCCTCGATACAGCGCGACGAGTAAATTGGTTCTCGCTCGTATCCGCGTTGTCGTATTTACGCGGCTGCCGAGAAAACGAAGGTGGAAGGATCGTTTCGTTCCGGGCCTGCCGAAGGCAGGTTCTGCCTTGGACGCTGGTACATCGGAAGGTGATCGAGGATCGTCTATCCGTTGGCGAGCTTAGGAGACAGAGGAGCCGCCACGGTGTATCGCCGGACGACGCTAACCGGTACGCAAACGTCCACTGTTCGAAGCTGTTCCCACGTTCCGCAAACATCGGAAACGTTGAAAGATCGAACGCCAGGAAATGTCGCCGCAACCGTAACGATTCGTCCCCGCCTGTGCTCTCGAGCACTCGACGATACCTACTCGACGCCACGCCGTCGTTCCTTCCTCCCGCTTAGCCGCGAATATCGCTTGCCTCTGCAGAATTTCCGTGTCTTTGCGTTCTCGTCCGCGGTCTTCTCTCGTCTCGTTGCCCCTTTTTACCCTTTGGCTCTTTCTCCGCTCTTCTCTTCTCTTCTCTTCTCTTCGTTTTCCATTCGATTCTCCTCTATTTCGAAAGTAGCATCCAACGCATCGTCGATGGGATCCAAGTTCGATTCGAGGCAAAAGAAGCGGGGCAGGCACCGTTTCGATGCCTTTTCCTACCATATTTTGGAGCAACGATTGCGTGGTCGAGAAATTCATTTCCACCGATGACGACGGTGCAGCGACGACTATCGCGAGGGCGCGATACGGCCAACAACGAGAACTAGAACGGGAACGGGAACGAGAACCGAAAGAAACGACGGCGAAAAAGCCGGTCGTACGAGGTATGGGGTTACCGTAGAATGCGACCGACTCGAAGCGCTCGGCGATTCCGACCTTCTCTCCCCGCGCGTTCTCCCTTGGCGATTCTTGCTCGTGGCTGCTCTCGTCCAGCGCGATCTCGCAGGATCCGCGACGCCGTGTTTCGAAACGTCGCGAGACGACGAGTACGTGCGCTCTTTACGGAGAACCGGCGAACCGGCGAACCGGCGAACCGGCAGCATCGCGCGCGGCAATGTCCGCGAGCAACGATCCGAGCCGCGACGACCCGCGGCGAACCGTGCCCGATTCAATTAATCGGAGCGAACGCCAGGAAAGAGAGACGATCGGGGGCTGTTAGGTAGGATCGTGGTCGCGGCCGGAACGAGAGGGAATTTCAATGGAAACGAGAATGGACGGGAGGGGCGCGAGAGCGGCGGGAGAGACGGCCGAGGCGATTGCGGCGAGAGAAGCAAGGGGGACGGAAGACTCTTCTTCGCGCTGCCGCGCTTTCCAAGCTCGTTCCTACTCGCCGTCGAGACGAACGAATTTCCTGTCGCCGATGAAAGACCCTCTCGATCGCAGGATGACTAATCCGGGAAGACGAGCGATTCATCGCTCGCGACTCAACGTTCCGATCCGAGGTCTTTGCTACTTTGGTTTCTTTTCGTTTCTTTTCGTTTCACCGAGTTTCTCTACGACTTTGATTCCTGCCCTATTTTCCGGCTCGTTCTCCTTCTCGCGATCAACAATTTACCTCGCGAGTCCATCGAATAACGGAAACATCGGCGATTCGCGAATACCGAGTTTCGAACGGACGGAATCGAATTCGAGACGGGATTCCGATTCGGCGAGGCGCGAGAAGCGCCGCGTTTCCCTATTCTCGGAGACGGTGACGCCAACGATGACTCGACTCTGCCTTCTCACGCCCATCCTTTCTCTTCTCTTCCGTTCTCGTTTCTTCCGCTCTCTTCTCCTCGTTCGAATTTTGTCGGTCGTCGCGACAACCGCCGCGTTCGCGATACGTTTACCGCCGGTTCCCCGGTTCCTCGCTGATCGCGTTATTTTGTTTGCTGCTTTCTATCGGCCCGAGAAAAAAAGAACTATGTCTTTTCGACGACGTTTAGTCGTAGCAACAACAGCAGCAACAGCAGCAGCAGCAGCAGCGGAAGAAGAGAACGTACGTTCGGTTGCATACAGGTGTCGCGAAGGATATCCGCTTTCGCGGTTTCTCGATTTTAGCGGTATCTTCGTTACGGTAAGCGGTATCCTTGGTAACGGCAAAACGCGACAAATACGTTCGGAAACGTTCTCGTCGTTGGTACGCATCGTCACGTACAGTGTGTTTAGAACGTAGACGCGGCTCGCACCTCCAACGAACGGACCCGAGCCGCTGAAATTAAATACAATTTCGCCGCGCCTCGTCTCGTCCCGTCTCGCACTCTTTAACGTTAACGCGTGACATCTCCCCGCGGGTCGGCTCGCGCACCACCTTCGTTCTTCGTATTTCGTTTCGCGTCGTCGCTGTACGCGTTCCCTCTTTCCTTGCCTCGATCGCTCGCCGAACCTGCACGGAGCTCGGGGCCGGCGTACCCTAAATTCTAAAACGGCAACGGAACAGGATTCGATCTCCGGTGGACGATCTTGGTTGAAAACACGGTGAGCGCGAGGAGCGCTCTTGCCTATTTTCAGCCTTCTCGACCGAAATAGTCGACTTTTAACTGGAGACGATGCGCGAAGGAAGAACGATACGTCTAGGAAGCACGGAGACGCGAACCGCGCGGGCTGTGGCGGCACTCGAAGCCGATTCCGCGGCACGCCGCGCGATCCTTTAACCGCGATGCTAATGGTAAATCGATACTCACGGAAACGGAGGAAAGAAACGGCCGTTTCGCACAGCCGCGCGTTGCCTTCCGCGAGAAGAGCAGGCCCCGGGAGGAAACTCTGGTCGGTGTTCGATCCGAAAATTTCCGCCTCGTATCCGTTTGGATTTCTCAAGAAAATCGTCGGTGCGTTCGCGTTATCACCGATCGACGAACGCCGAGGAGGAAACGGTCGCTTCGAGACTCGATTATCGGGGCGCGGCAACCGACTGCGCGGTCCAACCGTTGCGGTCGAGCAACCGCAAAAGCTGCGATACCGCGACGTCGATTCGTCGAACCGCGACGTTTCATCGAACGAGAAAGCGGCTTTCGATTCGTTCGAAGTCGAACTCTTCGCGACGAAACGAACGACTCTCGGATTTCGTGGATCGCAACACGGCCGTACGATCGTCGCCGAAGCGCGCGGCTCGCGGCTCGCGGAAAATCGAGCGAGCGAACGTGTACGGTGGACGGACGCGGGACCCTGTTCGTTCGCGTCGCGTCGCATCGCGTTATCCGAATCCATTTCCCCCATGACGATAACGTTGCTACTTATCCGTGGCAGCTGGCTCGAACGTATCCTAGTATTTATTAATAGATTACTTTGGCGATGCGCGCGGACGCG
Organism: Agapostemon virescens; assembly: GCA_028453745.1. NCBI lineage: Eukaryota > Metazoa > Arthropoda > Insecta > Hymenoptera > Halictidae > Agapostemon > Agapostemon virescens. The sequence continues at coordinate 235,701 of CM052098.1, read as the reverse complement.
CGTTCGCGTTCCACTCGCTATCGAACGGCGGGCGAGGGCGAGGGCGGGGGCAGGGGGTGCTCGCGGCGATAACCGAACGATGGAAGAAGGGAACGAACCGAACGAACCGAACGAACGGTGAGCAGGCACGTTCGTGGAACTTGGCGCAAGAGTTGACTCACGCGAAGCTCCGAACGGCGTGGCAGCGCGGTTTTACCTGCGGCGAGAGGAGGTGACGTCATCGACATTCTTGTCGGTCTTGTCACGCGTACGATCGTTGGGCTTTTGTACGAGTTCCTACCACGACCACGAGAGTCTTGTGCATACGGATTCTCGAATGCGAGTAATCGCGCGCCGCGCGCTGCGCCGGTGCATCGTTTTTCGACGGAGAACGCGCGTCGGACTGGACCGAATACGACCCGTTCCGAATCTTCTTCGAATTCGCTTCGATTCGTGCGATCCCGACCAAGCGTCGTTGTTTTAACGAGCAACGACCTTGACGAATCCTCGACAAAACCAGAGAACCGATGAACTCTGTAATTGCTCGCGACGTTCCTACGCGCGATCGTACCCCATCGAGATTCTACGAATGGACGAACGAACGAACGAACGAACGAACGAACGAATCACCGCCGCGTCAGCGTGTCGAGACCGAAACGCGCATAGTTGACCGAACATACCATCGAGCGGTTGCCAACGCGGCTCACCGCTCGTCTCTCCAAAGATTTACGCTTTCTCGTAATCGCTCGTAACCACGATTGAAATGGACGAGTGCCAGAACGATTCTCGTCCGCTCGAAAATTTCCCGAACGAGAACAAACTCGAGCGTGTCGCGCGTACCAGCGTGCTTGGTGCCGCCCCTAACCGTGCCAGCCCCTTCTAGCTCGTTACCGCGTCCAACGATTATCGAGGCTGCGGTAAATCCCGATTCTTCGATTCTTCGATTCTTCGATTCTTCGATTCTTCGCCGAGTTTGCGCGATTTCCATGAAATAGTCGCGTCGCGCGGTCGAGTTCGTATCCGTCCGCCGTTGCGAACAAATATCGTCCGAGATCGGTGAGGAAACCGGTATTCCTCGTTCCGTACTCCCAATCGCAATTTTTTCAACGACTCGAGACTGGACCAGACGCGATCCGCGTCGAATCGAGGACGAGCTACTTTGCGCTGGGAAAATATTCGTTTCGCTTTTGGTCTCCATTTTTCTTAACAGGCATTTTCCTTCTCGTTCTCCTTTTAATTTTCGTGTTTCTTTTCGATTTTGTTTCCGTTTATTTTCGCTCCGTTCGGAGACAGCGATACCACACCCTGCGCGCATCGGTTACAGCCGTTTCCTTACGATGGTTCGAGTCTCGTCGACAAAAGGGTACGAGCAGCGAAACCAGACTTTTCTCGACCAACGTCGGTGGAACACTTTTTCGCTTTTCCACCGAAATCGCGACGCGTTTTTCCGTGCGACGATGCGGGGGCTGCTTCGAGGAACGAGAAAGCGTTCAAGATTCTCGAGAAGCGGAGAAAAGAATCGGATAATGGGTTCGAGGCTCGTTCCGGAATACGGCCGAGAGAACGGAGGACCGGAGGGACAGCGAAGGAGAAAGGCGATACTCGGATGAACGGTGTCGGTGGTGTAGCGGCGGTGGCACGGGCAAGGGATGGCGACGCGCGGTGGTGTCTCGTGGCAAAGCGGCAGAGCATTCTACGGCATAACGAGGTAAACTAATGGAGATTGGTGCGGACCGCGAGCTCTTGCCAAAGGGGTTGCCTATTTCGCGCGTCCGGTAGCGCCCGTCGACCGTCGGATGTCGTAGCGCGAGAACCACGGTCGCGGCCGATTCCTTTCGCGCCAACCGCGCGACCGTCTTTGCTCGCCGACTCGTTAACGCGAGTACTCGCTCCGTTGGCGACGCGGGGTGGAGAAGAGGGAAGCCGCTCGCGGACGAACCGGGTCTGCCATCGCGAATCGCGAGCTAACTCGATCAGCCTTCGCGAGAATCGGGTCCGTGGCAACGGAACGGATCCGCGCGTACGCGTCGGTCCGTTCTGCCTCGAGATCCGAGACACGACCGCGCCCCGATCCGGTTCGGTTCGATGCGAATACTCTTCCATCCGTTTCGACGAGCCCGTCTCGGAATCGCGACACGCATCCATCAACGTTCCGAAGACGAGCCGAGAATTTTCCGAGCGATCGCGATCGACCGCGATCGACCGCGATCGACCGGTCGGCCGGCGACCGTTACCGATACGAGTCGACGCAGGCTCGCGAACGATCCGTCTCCAACGGCGAAGAATTTCGTTTATTTCCTGGCAAGAGTCGATTCTCGAGAGCGAACGGTCGCGGCGCAGAAAACGCGCTGGCCAATTTTCCTCGATTCTAATTGAATTTCGCCCAATCCGATTTCCAATTGGCGCTCGCTCGTTCCAACGACGTACAGTTTCCTCTGTTTTTCGAGATAACCCGTCGGGCCACGACTCGCGGGGCTATTCTTCTCGCCCCACGGTCCACGACGAACGACCACGATTCGTCCCCGAGCCGGACGAGCTTTTCCGAAAAAAATTTTCGAGTTCGTCGATTACGAACCCCCTCTCGACCGTGCTCGCATGGACAACCGTAACCTTCGTCGTCGTCGGCATCCAACGACGAGGGAATAATCGAAGCGGAAAGCGACGACGATTCGCGATACTCGATCGGGGACGGATCGGAGCATCGAATCTCGGCGAGCGGAACAACGCGTTCTACGAGCGGGGGGCGGCCACGGCAGCGACCCTTTGCTTCTCGTTGTTCCGCTCGAACGGGGGGCCCCGATGCGCCGCCGAAAATAACATACGGCTGCAAGCATGTTTTCCTCCCGTAAACACGGGGCTGGAAACTATTAAGCGCAGCTGTTGCACGGTACCTACGACGCATCGTGTACGCACGGGTGTGTTCTTTCCCGACGCACCGCCCGAGCTTACCCGTATTCGCTCTCGGATTTACTTTTCTATGCGCTCCCGCTTACAGCGTACAACGAAAAACGAATTACGCGAATCGCGTCTTCTTTCGAACGGACGAGACCCTTCGCGGATCGTCGTTATCGACGGTCAGAACGAATTTTGGTGCGAACGCCCCATTCGGGATCGTGCTGCTGCTGCTACTGCTGTTGCTGCTGCTGCTGTTACCGCTGTCAGGGTCGACAAGAGAAAAAGCAATAGACTACCGAACGAACGAGGGCAACGGAGGGATCGAGGCGAGCGCAGAGCAGAGCAGAGAGAGAGAAAGAGAGAAATATGGAGCGGAGGGGGCACGGCTGGGCAGGGGATCAGAGCAATAGAACAAAGTGGATTCTCGGTTTATGAGTCATCGGTGCATCGAGAGATGCGTGTGCGCGTGCTCGTACTCACGAGTCACTGCCACGGAGAATACAGCTGCGATCGGCTCGCACCGTCGTCGACCGATCGGTTAACTAACAGAGAGAACAGGAATAGGGGCAGGGGGAGATCCTTGAATAAACCGAAAGCGCGGAATAAAGTGGTTGTACGAGGGCGAGGGTAGACGAACGAACGCCGAACAGCGAACACCGAATACCGGGGATGTCAGGGATGTCGGGGAGGGTGATCGAAAACTCTGCGGAAGAGTCTCCGGGTACCGAAACGAGGGAAGGAAAGCCGTCGGAACGCGTTTGTCCGATTCGACGGACACGCGTCCACGAGGGGAGAGAATCGAACGAGCCTGCGAGACGGTGAGACGGTGAAAACGCGTAATTTTCATCGAAGGACGCCGTCTCTACGCTTCCGTTGTCCTTTCGATCGATCGTTCGTTCGTTCGTTCGTTCGTTCGTTCGTTCGTCGTGCTCGTCGATTCGCTGGCCGTTGGGTAACGATAAGTTGCTCTTCCGTTCTCTCGCTGCTCTACCTTCTACGTGTGTTCCCTTCTTTTCTTATTCTTTCTTTTTTTTCGTTTTTCCGTTTGCTACACGCGATCGCCGGGTACGCGTCATCTTCGGATAGAGATAATAGCAGATTTCCGGCGAGATGGAACGATCGCCGTTTGCAAACGAAATCGGTGCGCTTCTACCGCGACGCGGCTCGTTCGATCGGATACACGAATATTCGTAGGCTGCTCGTCGAGTCGCGATCGAATCGAAAATTAGTATCAATTCCGCGGCGATCGACGCGTTCGGTGTTCCGCTAAACTCGAAATTTCTGAAAAGCTTCGGTTCCCTCGCTTCCCCGTTCTCCCGTTCTCTGGTTCGCGTTTTCGCGACGTCGAAAGCTCTCTTTACCGGTCGAAGATCGAGGTTTTCGACGAGCAAATCGGAGGTAGGTGGAGCAAACGCCAGCGAGTTTGGATATCGCGTGTTTCGGTTAACGTCGCGAAACTCGGTCGTTCGTGGGTTACGATGGTACGCGATACCGTGGCGCAGCCCCGCGGAGAGAGACTGCTCGTCGCTCGCCTTTCGATCGAATCGGGGTCGTTAATTTTTAATCGCGCGCCGATAAACGTCCGTTTCTCTCATTTTTTTCGTGCTCGGATGCCATAATGGCGGCGCGCGTGTTCCTACTCGAAGCGAATTTTTTCATTTTCCGTAGGGTGGCGATCGGCTATCGGCCGCTCTCGACTCGACGCGTCGCACCGTACGTGCTTTGCGTTTATCGCGAGCAACGGAGCTCCAACCTCGAAAGTCGACGCGTCGTTTGATCGTTTGCCGTCGCGTCGACGAACCAACGTTCCAATCGCTACGGATAGTCGAACTTCCCTCGATAACCGAGAAAAATGCGCGGACGAAGATCGGCAGATCGGAGGGACGAGACGCGAAAGGATTTTCGAGGGGCGGCGGAACGGCGGATCTGCGGTGAGCGGATGACAGCCGACGAGCGGCGGTGGGGTGGTGGGGTGGTGGGGTGGTGGGCGGCGAATCGCGCGAAACGTACTCCAACGGGAAATTAGCCTGGAAAGCGGCGTTCGCAGCGGGGCTTCCGGTAATTCGTACGTTCGATAATAATTGACGTAACGAGGACGGGTCGGTTCGCGATCGATGGCGCGATCGGTGTACTCGCGTACGTACAATGTATTCCCGACGCGGCGGGGCGCGGGCGCGAGTTGCCGCTGCGACTCGTAATCGCGAGTTACCGCGTTTTGTCGCACGGGACGCGAACCTAACCCAAACCCGATTCGACGAACCCAACCGTGCGTAATCTCGTCCCTCCCGATCGTGAAGCGTATCGTCGACATTGGGACGATCCATCGTCGAGCGTCGCGTCCTGTGCCACGGGAGGATCGTTCGGTCGCTGCTGCTTGCCGCTTGCCGCTTGCCGCTTGCCGCCTCTCGCTACGTTTGTCGTTATCGCGCGGCCTTTCGATCGATTCGATGCACGCGAGAACACCGTGTTTTTAACAAAGTTTCGTTCTCGCGCAACACGGCGAAACCGTATGAAATCGATCGAGACAACGGCAACAGCCACCACCGGTGGCGCGTTGCTCGCCAAGACCGGTTCACTCGTAATCTTACGCCACGGCTATTCGCGCGCGCTCACCGCCTCGCAGCAGTCCTAGCGAAAACGTCGCTATTTTTAGCCGAGAGTTGTATCCGTATTTACGATTTACGAGACAAACCGTTCCGTTCCGTTCCGTTCCGTTCCGTTCCGATCTATTCCAGCTCCTTCCGTCTTATCGCGAACGCGAAAACGCGGAGAATTCCCTGTGATTTTTGCTATTCTCACCGGGTCGTCTCGATTCCGTCTAATTTCTCGTCCCGCGTTTCGTCTCGTCCGTCGTCCGTAGCCGAGGATCAAACGTTCTTAAAGTAAACTTCTCAACGCCGATCGGGTTTCCAATCGACGCCGATCGCGCGAGGCGGCGTGCCCGTTGAACGTGTGCCGCCACAGACCTTTGACCGTAGAGAAGAAGAAGAAGAGAAAGAAGAAGAAGACGACGACGACGACGACGACGACGACCCAGTTAAAACGATCGATGCCGGACGCGCGCGGTTCTTGGCTCCTCGGGTAGCAGAGTACGTTCGTATTCGACGATAACGGGCTTCGAGCTGTACGCGCTCAACGATGCAACGTCGAATCAACCGGGCGGACGCGCGGAACCCTATCGCGATCGGAGACAGGATCGGGAACGAGAACGGGAGAAACGTGAAAATCGTGGGAGGAAAATATTCTCCGAGTTGCACGGTCGTCGATCCCCGTCGATCGACGTGGACCGTGACGGACGTCGAGACGCGCGACGCCCGCCCGGTGGTCGCGCGCGTCCTTTTCCCACCGGTTCGTCGTCCCGCCTCGATCTCTAGGGATTTCCGTCGTTTACCAAATTTCCCTCGGCGTCGATTCGTCCGTTTCTCCCCAGCCGTCGGCGTTGACTCTCGATCGATCGGTCGCGTCGCGCCTTCGGATCGGTTCGAGACTACGATTTCGCGATCGAACGACACCGTCGAGGCAGCGCTCCGTCGTCGATTACGAAACTCTCGGTCCGGAGAAATCGGCGAAACGAGTCACCCGGGTGGGGACAGCAGGGGTACCGCGCGGAGGAGGACCCTTCCTTCGGAAGCAACGAAACGAATGAAAAATGAAAAAGCGATCGGTGGATGCGACGAGCCGGAGAAGGTGACACGGAAAGAAGAGGGGAAGAGGACTGGAAGACACGGAAAGCATCCCGTCGAAACTTTCTACTTGGCCAGATTGAAATTGTTTTTCATCGCTCTCTCGAAACGAGGGCAAATAGGTGTTGGCGCGACGCCTTCCGGACCAATTCGGCAGCTTCGTTTTTCTCCGTTTTTCTCCGTTTTTCACTTTCCGCTTTCCGCTTTTCGTTTCCCGTTCCCGTTTCCCCGCTTTCCTGCTTTCCATTCGATTCATCGTCCAGGTCGTTCGCGTTTCAAACTTTACGGAAATTTGCGAATCGTTCGAACGTCCGGACGTTTCAGGATTTCCGAGTTTCGACGCGTGAACGCGTCGCGCGAGCGATCGCCTCGCAGACAACGCGACGACGAGCGGCAAGGGTAGTTCTTGCGCGGTTTCTGTGTTTAGATTTTATTCGCGACATCGAAACTCGCCGCTCGGCGCGGCGCGTCCGGACGCGCTTCGTTTCTCGGTTATGGAAAAGAATCGTTGGCGCTGTCCGTCGTTCGAATCGTCGTAAACTCGTTTTCCGCAGGGAAGACGCCCGCGTTGGGTCGAGTCGGAGGGAAACGGGGTCAAATTGAAAGGGTGCGGGCGGTGGACGGGACTATCCTGACCACGGACCGACGACGCCCCGCGACTCGCAAATTGATTCCATTTGCATAGCATACGCCTATTTCGATGCTCGTGACGCAACGCGCAACGGCGCCACGGCGTGTGCCTCCCTTCGGTCTCCCTTCGGTCTCCCTTCGGTCTCCCTTCGGTCTCCCTTCGGTCTCCCTCGCGCCCTGGCTCCCGGCATCGCCCTCGTCCTCGTCGAGCTTGTACAGTTTGACCTACGATCGGTGCGCGTCTTGCGCGCGCGGATCTCAACGAATAAACCATTACGAATTTTCAGCGCGAACGCGCCGAGCCGCGGAATCGTCGACCGGGAAAAGGCCGTTCATCACCGTTCGACGACTCTTTGAATCGCGAGCGTGGGCGGTTTACGAAAACGCGCGACATTCGGACAAAAGTTTGTCACGCCGGAACATGAAAATCGAATATTTTTTGTTGCCACGGTATGCGGCGTACAGCCGAGCAAAGCTATATCGCGAGTTTAGTCGCCGCTTTTCCATTCGTATCCGCGAAACGTGCTCGGTAAAATCTTTGTTCCGATGGCAGTGCGCCTCCGACTCTTTATTCTCTACCATCTACCCTTTGCTCTTTATCTTTGGTCGCGGTTGCCGCGCGATTCGTGGCATTCTCGACACAGATAAAGCCAAGTTGATTCGAACGCGTACGAGAAAGAGAGAGAGGAGAGAGGAGAGAGAGAAAGAGCGCGCGCAACGATCGTCGCAGTCTCGCGGGACGATGTCGGTGACGAGTAAAACCGAAACGATCGGCGTTATCGCGGTATAATTGTTCGTCGACGAAACAACGGCGTACGCGGCGGAGCGGAGATGCCGCAAGGAGAGCGAAAAGCATCGTGCACCGCGAACGATACGGTTTTCGACGAACGCCGACAAAAGTTCTGGCCGCGCTAAAGCTTTGCCGACGGCGACTATGCGATTCCGTCGGACATACGTCGGAGATAGGAAATGCGGGCGGTCGGACAAACGAACCGGTCCTTGCTCGCGGGTCTCTTTCGTCGAACGGACGCGCGCTCTAGAAACGAACGAAAGCACGATCCCGCGATCGCAGCGAATGGAATCGTCCTAGGTAATCGTTCGTCGATACGATCGAAACACCGTTCCGAGGTTATTTCGAAGACTCGAGGGATCTTTCGGACCTCGTCAAACGGTCGAACGAGAAAACAAAAATCGGTAATCGGGTTGCGCTACGGCCAGAGTCCTCGCCGAGGCACGGTCCACGCCTATGCCTCGTCCGCTTTTACGCCAGACAACGGAAAAGTAGACGGAACTGTGGGACGCTGGTCTGTAATTATTCGTCGACTCTCGGTCCGGCCTTGTGATTCGATCGACTTTCCTGGTCGACCTGGAGGCGGTCGAGTCTTCGTCGCCTTCGTCGCCTTCGTCGCAAACAGCATGCGCTATCCCAAACCGAACGAGAGATTATTATTTTGAAAAAACAGCGGTCGCAGCGGTCCTAGATGCCGCATCCGCGTTCCCCGTTTAATCTCGCGAGCCGCGTCGCGTTTTCGTTCGCACGCGAGAACCGCCGTCGCTCTTTCGTCCGGTCTTGAAACGAGAACGGGAGTCGCGATACAATATGCAACGACCGGACCGTAAAAGCTCGATGAAAACGTTATCTCCGATATGGCTGATCTTCTACCGGCGTACCGGTCCGGCAAATACAAAAGGAATCCCCTATGCAGCGTTATCGAGCCTTTGTCGCAAACCATTTACCTTTTCCTTTCGCCTCGTGCCTTCCAACGCGGATCAAGCTGTCGGCGAGCCCGTATTTCTATTTCTATTTCTATTTCTATTTCTATTTCTATTCCTATTCCTATTCCTATTCCTCTTCGTATCCGTATTCGCAACGCGTTTTTTCATTGTCCGCCGACGGCCGTGCTCGAATCGGACGATCCAACGCGAACGGGTGTAGACGACGATCGTCGGTTCGTCGAATCGACTCGGAATTACGCGGTTCTTTCGGTACTTTCGATCCCACGGAATTCGCAGAAACGACCAGGCGCGCAGCAGAGTCCAACGACTCGATCGAGGTCGAGTCGAGGGCGTCGCGAATCAACCGTTGACCTCGCCCTTTGAACGCGCGCGTCGCCGCCGCCATCGCTCGCTCGAAAGCGTGGAAAAGCATTCGCATTCTCGAGCAAACGAACGACTACCACCGCGACGATCCGCGACCGGTCCCGCGGGGAAAACGTTTGCTCGACCGAGTTCGACGAACTCGCGTTCGCTCGGCCCGAGACGGTATCGCTCGGCCCGAACGGTTCGACAAGGAGATTATTTCGTTAGAAACGATCGGACGTAGCAGCTTTCGACCGCGCAACGAATCCGATATTGCTCGGAAAAGCGCGGTGCTTCCGCGTTCTAGCTTCCACGCCGCGTCGACCAGAACTACCGAACGAAGACCCAAGCTGCTCGACCGACGCGATCCAAATCCATGCGGTAATCCTAGGCGATGAAACAGAACCGAGAAGAGTTCGTTGCCCGTAAACTGGATAAAACATGGCGAACGAACACTCGGAGACCGAGAAGGGGGTTCGAAAACCTCGATTTCCGGTCCGTTTCGATCGATTTCCACCCTCGACGGACCCACGACCGAAGAGACGAGCGAAATCCGTCTCGGACCCTCCGAGGGTTACCGGTGGGTTAACATCGGGCACGCCCCATCGAGGAACGAGAAAATTCTTCTTTCCGACGCGCAGCGCGACCAAAGGGGGGAAACGAGCACGAGAGAGCGAAACGCTTTCGACGCCGGGTCGAGCTCGTTTCTCGCAACGTCCAACTTTTACTTTCGTCGTCGACGTCGTTGCGAGGATGTCCGACGTCGAATCGAACGTTCGTGTCGCGGGGCAGCGAACAAAACGGCGGGGTGGTTGTTGGAGCAAAGCGGATCCGTCGAAGAGAGAAAAGTCGCGCGGCGAAAGACAAACTTGTCGGGGACGGACGAGCCGAAAAGAGCGTTTTCAACGTTCCGGCAACAGGTGGCCCGCGGCGAGTCTATTCGAAAAAATTCAGAGTCGAAGCGCGACGAAACGGTTGGCATCGATCGCGGAACAGTTTCCGGTGGAGCTATCGGGTGGACGCGACCGATCTCCAGAGAACCGCCAGTTCGAGCGTCGCGTCGCCGGCAAAGGCGCGCTTCCGCGTCTTTCGAACGCTCGTCGAAAACGGTCGCGGGTAACGAAACCGAGAGGTTCGCGACGACACAGGGCACGGGTTCTGGTTCCGGTTTTTGTTCGGGAACGAGGAGGTGGGAGCGGAAACGGAGCATGGGCGGCGCGGCGAGGAAGAGGGAGAAGCCCCTCTCGACGCTAATAAGAAGGAGCAACCGGAGCTCCCTTTGACGTCGTTGGTTTCTTTGGCAATTAACGGTGGGAACGGTGTAACGAGAGCGTGGCCGAACGAACGGACGAACGGACGAACGGACGAACGAACCGTGGACGGTGAAAGAGAAAAGGGCGATGCGGTGGCTCGTCGACGAGCGGCGGTGGTCGAGGGATTAAAAGGGAGAACGTTGCGCCGATGCGGTATAGGTCGTCCTCGATGCGACGCGGCCTTTCGAACCTGCTTCTTTTTTCCACTGCATCGCCCTTTGTTTTTTTCGGTCGGTCCCCGTGGATGGAAGATCGTTTTCGATTCGAGGACCGTCCGAATCGCGAGTCCAAGAGGAAGAACGCCGTACGCGCTGTACACGTCGTAGATACGTATATACGTATATATACGCATTTTCGATAACGTCGAAGAAACGCGCGACGAGGTCGATTCCCTCGAAAGGTGTCGTTTCGCGGAGCATGCGAAATCGCGAGTAACGCGAGTAACGCGAGCAACGCGAGCAAGCCGAAAAAGCCGACGGGGCGCGATTCGCCTTCCTCCCGCTCCTTTGCCCTCGGCCTCGCGCATGCAACCCCGAGTCGCCTTCGTCTCCTCTCGGACTCGCGTCGATTCTCGTCCGGTTGCCGTGCTCGTAATTTCGAAAACGCCGTAGCTTGCGCGCGATCGAACCGCCGCGGTGGAAAAAGAAGAAGAAGAAGGAGTAGTACGCGGTAGGCGACAGCGTTGCAGGAAAAGACAACCGGCCACCTCTTCGTCGAACATCGACGAATCTGTCCGTGATCGAAAAACGCGCTGGTTCGGAATGTCGGTTCTCGGACGCTCGACGCGTTCGGGCAAAGAGCGATCGCAACCGGGACTTTTCCATTTTCCGAGCGTGCGCCACGATCTCGGAGACGTTCTCTTTCGCGCTCGTTTCGCACAGCCGCGACGTTCGTTCGATCTTACGATCTCGCTCGAACTCGATCGAAAGTGGGTCAGCCGTGTCGGTAGGCGCGACCCCGCGTCGCAGCGACGCAGCGACGCAGCGACGCAACGACGCAACGACGCGGAGAGAGATGCACGCGACCACGTGCATGCTCGAATTTCGGTTTTTATCGGTGACGCGTGTAGCATCGACTCGCGCGCCCCGTGTCCATCGTCGATGCGTTAATTGCCAATTACAACCTGCCGTCGCACCGACGAGATAGATACGACGAACCATCAGCGACACCGTATTAATTGAAAATTCGCTAATGGAAGTTTAGCGGCTCGAGCATTTTCGGTCGAACGTTGCGCGCGCGCACGCGGCGAATATTCGAGCTCTCTAGTTTCAGTTTTGGAATCGCAACGGGCATCGTCTCTGGCGACCAAGCAGAAACGATCCGAAAGAGACGCGTTGAAGCGTTCCGCGAATCGTTCGCGCCGTTCACGGATAGCCAGAGCGAACAGGGTCGAGGAGAAAACGTATCGCTACCTATTTCCAAGAGAAAAAGAACAATCCAACGAAATACCCGCGTCTATTTTCTGTTTCAGCGGATGCAACGAGATTGAGGCATTCGAGACACCTGGATGCGAGATCGCAGTTCTCCAGCGAAGAGGCATTAACCGTGAGTGCTCCTGGGATCTTTCTCGACAATTTGATTTCTCACCCTCGTAACGACTGCTCTTCTCTCTCTTTGTCTCTCTCTCTCTCTCTCTCTATCTCTCTCTCGCGTTACTTATTCCATTCTCCGACATTCGTACGGCCACTCCGCGGATTCCTCCCGACGGATTCTGTGTGGAATTCGCGGTACAGCGTCTAGCTCGTCGCCGTTCGTTTCTCGATAATTCGACTGGACGTTGAAGGTTTAGCGTCGTTTTCAGATGCAGCAGAGCGAGAATCACAATCACAAGCCAGTGTTTTCGAATTGCTCGTACTACGCGCCCGTGGTGAAAGAGGAAGAGCCGTCGGGCACGGAGGTGGTGCAGGTGCGCGCCGAGGACAGGGATAGTCCCGAGGACGGAGGTAAACGCGAGCGCGTTACCGCTCGGTCGTGTTGACGAACGCCGCGTAACACCGATCGTTTCGAATTTTCAGGAACCATCACCTACAGCTTTCTCACCGCGCACGGCGAAAAGCTGAAATTCAAGATCGACAACAGGACGGGACTGATCAGTACGACGGAGAGATTGGACAGAGACGAACCCGCTCGGGAGAAGGAAGCGTATCTGACGATACTCGCGACCGACAACGGAAAGCCTCAACTGGACGACGTGTGCACGTTCAAAGTGACGATAGAAGACTTGAACGACAACGATCCGATGTTCGACAAAGGGGTAAGCGAGTCGACCGTTGCGCGATGACCAACAGCCAACTGATCGCCTCCACGGATCGGTCGGATTCGTTGGTTTCGTGGGTCGCGCGCGTACCGACCGAACGAGTTGCTTCGATTTTACCCTGCGTCGGTGGATCGTTCGTTCGGTCGGTCCGTCCGCCGTCAGTCCATCCGACCGTCCGTCGGTCTTCTTTTCTCCTCGAGCGTCCTCGACGTTGCTGGCCTCGACCACCGGTTTCGATAGGCCCGTAGATCCATCATCGACCGTCGTCTCCCGCTTTCTTTCCCACGAACCAAACCGAACCAACCGAGCGTTCCCGCGACCGATACGTTTACACGTTTCCGCCACTAACCACCTTTTGCTTGGATCTTCTTTCTTTCTCCATACTCAGGTCTTCCGTGGATACGCGTGGAAGGTTGGTCTCGTCGTTTGCGGTGCGATATTGCAATTCTTTCGATGTGTACCGTTCTTGGAATGCGAATGCGAATGCGAATGAGAATGCGAATGCGAATGCGAATGCGAGAGTAATTTTTAACGCCGCGCGTACCGTCGGACGCGTAGACGCATGCGTACGCGTCGCTGTATTTGTTCTCTTGTTCCTTTGCCCGTTCCGACGTGCCCGTCAACGAATCGCGCGCGATTCGAAAACCACGATCGCGACGCGCCGGTCGAATTCGATCGTTTCGCCAGGTTTGTTTGTTCGTGCTCGTTTATTTTCCTTGTTCGAGCACGGTCCGTGGTTCGCGTCGGGCTCGTCGCTCGAGAGCCGCGAGAGCGAAAAGAGCGAAAAGAGCGAAAAGAGCGAGGAAGCGCGAGAACTCGCGTATGCATGCGCACGCCGGTAAAACCTACGAGCAGCGCTCCGACCGATTCGAAACTGTACGACGATCGCTTTAACGATTGCGCGTGTTTGCTGTCCGCTTTCGTGGACGGCTCGTAGACGTACACCGAATCGGTACCGCAAGACTTGGAGTTGGGCCGCGAAGTGATGAGAGTCTCCGCCACGGATATCGACGACGGCAACAATTCCGTCGTCCACTACAGTCTCTCGCCGAAGAAGAAAGAGGACGGCGTCTACTTCCGGATAGACAGCAAAACGGGAGTGATATTTCTGAACAAAACCATCGACGTGAGTATCGAACGGGGGGTTGGGCTCGGTCGGCCGAGAACAAGCCCTCCGAATCGCCTGGAACCGGTTAGAGACGACGCGGCAAAAATCCAGAATTAATCGAACCCCGTTGCTCGTTGCAGAGAACTCCCAACTACGTGTTCGGCATGATCGCCACCGCGATGGATCGAGGGGAGACTCCGCGAGCGATCTCGACCGATCTGGACATACGAGTGGTGGAGTCGCACAAAAAGGCACCGGCTTTCTTGCCGAGATCCTTGGAACCGATCCGGCTGAAAGAGAACTTTAGCGACTTTGGTCAGAACATCGTGCGACTACCGGCAGTCCCGCACACCGTCAACGACACTTGCGTCTTTCACATGGTCGACGGTAAAACCGTACAAACCAACAAAGGCAACACGTTCAGGTAAGCTTTCGCTGTCGCTGGCACGGCTCGGCTTTTTTCTCGTTTCCTCGTTTTAATTCTATTTCGATCGCGTTCAGGTTGGAATCGAGCGGAAACGAGGCGTACATCAAGCTCTCGCAACATCTCGACTACGAGAGCAACACGATATACTCGTTGATCGTGCGAGTACAGAACAAGCATCAGTTGGCCGCGGAAACGGTGATCGACATCGAGGTGGAGGACGTGAACGACAACATTCCGGTGTTTCGCGAGATGAAGAAGGGCAGCGTGCTGGAGAACGAACCGCCGGGAGTACCGGTGATGCAAGTACGGGCGATCGACGCGGACGGCACGTCCGCTCACAATCAGGTACGCCGCGTTCGAACCGTGTTGCACTTTTGTAGACGGTATCTCTGCGTTTACCGCGTTTACCGCGTCTCTCGCATCTTGTATCCTACGTTGTACGATAGCAACGTTACCCGGTCCGGTCCGAACCGATTCGATTCGATCCGATCCGATCCGATCCGATCCGATCCGATCGCAATATCTCGCGCGTTTCGTTGCGTTGTTCGCGCGCATGATCCTCTGTCTCTCTTTCTCTCTCTCTCTCTCTCTCTCTCTCTCTCTCTCTCCACGATTCGACCGCTGTAGGTTACTTACGAGCTGGACAACTTTCAAAATCTGTTCGCGATCGATAAACACACCGGCAACATCACCACGCTGACAACCTTCGACAGAGAGAAGGAGGACACGTACAACGTGAAGGTGATCGCGGTCGACAATTCTCCGAGCGCGCTGTTCAAGACCGGCGAGCACAACAAGGGTCAGCAAGTGTTTCGCATCGAGATCGCGGACAAGAACGACAACGCGCCTCACTTCGACAGATCGGTGTACACGGCCACCTCGATCCTCGAGAACGCGAATCAAAACGAGGTGGTGACCGAGGTGAAGGCCAACGATTCGGACACGGCCAGCCCGGTCACCTACAGCATCATCTACGGCAACACCGACGACAGCTTCCTCATCGAGGAGACCACCGGTAAGATTCGCATCAAGAACCCGCTCGACTACGAGAAAATCACCGAGTACAACTTGACCGTGAGAGCGTTCGACGGCCTGTTCGACGACACCGCTCAGGTCAAGATTTTCATCGAGAACGTCAACGACAATCGACCAGTTTTCGGGGATTTCTCGAGAAATCCGACCATCCGAGAGGAGACGTTGTACGAAGGTAAGTTTTTCCTATTGTACGTCGAATCAACGACGCGTCTCGATGATTTTGTTTGATTCGCGTTTCGTTGGACAGGTTGCATCACGACCGTGGTCGCCTACGATCCCGACATCAAGGACCGAAACGCCGATCAGAACATCACGTACTCCATAGTGAAGGAGGATCAACAGCCGCTGATCGAAATCGACAAGACCGGTTGCTTAAAGTTGAAGAAACCGTTGGATCGGGATGCGCCGAACGGTTACTCGATGTGGACGATGCTGGTGATGGCGGTGGACGAGAACGGATCGCCGAACGCGCTCAAGAGTCCGGTGATGGTGAACATCACGCTGATCGACATCAACGACAACGCGCCTTTCCTCGACATGCCGCATCCGGTGATCTGGGAGGAGAACATAGATCCCGGTCGAATCGTCGAACTGAGGGCCCGCGACTACGACTCGGACGAGAACGGGCCGCCGTTTAAATTTCGCATCGACGACACCACCGCGGACGAGGAGATTCGCGCGAAATTCGAGATTCGCGGCGTCGAGCTGTACGCCCTGGTTCGATTCGATCGCGAGCAACGAAAGAGCTACGACATCCCGATCGCGATCACCGACAACGGAAAGCCGCCGTTGACCGGCACCTCCACCTTGACCGTGATCATCGGCGACGAGAACGACAACGAGATGTCCTCCGGCTCGAGCTCGATATTCGTCTACAACTACAAAGGCGAGTCGCCCGACACCGAGATCGGACGAGTCTACGTGAACGACGCGGACGACTGGGATTTGTCGTCGAAGCATTTCGCCTGGGTCCCGGGCACCGCGCACGACGGCTTTCGCTTGAATCCAAACACCGGCATGATCACCTTGCTGTCCGGCATCTCCAACGACACGTTCTACCTGCAATTCGTCGTCACCGAGCAGAGTAGTCGCATCAATCCTCACCACGTGAACGCGTACGTGAACGTCACCGTGAAGGAGCTGCCCGAGGAAGCGGTGATCAGGTCCGGCTCCGTCCGATTCCACGGCATCACCGCGGAGCGGTTCGTCGAACCCGACGAGCACGGCGTCAGTAAAAAGCAAATCTTCCAAGAGAAGATCGCGAACATGCTGAACGCGTCGCTCGAGAACGTGGACGTGTTCACGGTGCTTCATTCGCCCCATCGCAACGACAGGAATCTGCTCGACGTAAGATTCTCCGCTCACGGCAGCCCCTACTTTGCCCCCGAGAAGCTCAACGCGATACTGTCCGTCCACGCGAAGGACATCGAACGGGAACTCGAGACCGACATTCTCCTCGTCAACATCGACGAGTGTCTGTACGAGAAACAACACTGCAACAATTCGTGTCGCAGCTACTTGAACGTCTCGACGATCCCGTACTCGGTCTTTACCAACACCAGCTCGTTCGTCGGTGTTCGGGCGGTGGTCGATGCTCGATGCATCGGTGCGTGCACCCCGCTGGTCGAGCCGATCGTTTGCCTCAACGGCGGCACTCCGTTCGGGGAACGTTGCGAGTGTCCGCCCGATTTCGAAGGACCCAGATGCGAGATTCTCGGCATCGGATTCCAAGGGGACGGTTGGGCCGTCATGCCTCCGCCCGCCCAAGCATGCGACGAATCTCATTTGGGTAAGAAGCAGCGACGATCGCAACGATCGCGACAACGTCTTTCGTTTGTAGTCGTCGTCGTCTCTTGGTCGACTTTCTCTCGATCGTTTTGCTCTTGCCCACAGGTCTCGAGATTACGCCGCACGTCGACAACGGCTTGGTATTTTATTTCGGCCCGATGATTTACAGCCCGAAAACGGGCATTCGAGACTTTATGTCGCTGGAACTGCAACACGGTTACGCGGTTCTTTACATGGACTATGGCTCGGGTACCGCTCGACTCGACCAAAAGCATACACTGCTCACGGATGGGAAAAGCCACAGAATAGATGTATTTTGGAAAAAGAACGTAAGCTACCGTTTTCTCCGTGAGAGCGAAACCGAGAGTCGTCTTCTACTCTCTTCTACTCTCTTCTCTTCTTCTCTTCTTCTCTTCTTCTCTTCTTCTCTTCTTCTCTCAGGTGATCGAGTTGACGGTGGACAATTGCGGTACGCGGGCTTGCATGAGTTTAACCGCGCCGGTAGGTTCCAACGAGTTTCTGAACGTCAACGGACCGATGCAGGTCGGAGGAAGTCTGCACAACCTGGCGATGCTCGCCTCGCAGATGAAATGGGACCACAGACCGACCGACAAGGGATTCGTCGGCTGCGTGCGCAACATGACGTTCAACGGAAACGTAACGTCTCGAATTTTCTTTCGCTCGTTCGCTCCATCGTCCGAGTCGTTCTCGCGCCGATTTCTCTCGCCCCGAACTTGACGATTCTCGCGTGCTCGTTTTTCAGACGTACAACCTGGGAATGCCGTCGTTGTCGAGAAACGCGGACCCGGGCTGCAACCACGAAATGGCCAAGGCGATCTCTTTCGGAATCGATACCAACTTTTTGGTCGCGATTCTGGTGTGCATCGCGATCCTGCTGATACTGTTGCTCGCTGTGGTGGTGCACAGGCGCAAGACGGACGATCTGTACAAGGATATGGACGACATTCGAGAAAATATAATCAATTACGAGGACGAAGGAGGCGGCGAGGTCGACACGGGCTACGACTTGAACGTTCTGCGAACCATTTACGACGCTGCTCCGATCGATTCGAAGCTGGCATCGGGCAGAGGTATTTTGCGCCGTGTCCGCCTAGTTTCCGTTTCTTCGCTCCTGCCCCCTCGTCTTTGCGCTTTGAGCGTTCTCTGTGTTCCTTTTCTCGCGTTACGCTTCCGCGTCTTTCCATCCATCTATCGTCTCTGTTTCTCTCGTTAAAGCTCCAGACGAAGTACCGGACATTTGCGGTTTCTTGGACGGCAAGAAAGAAAGCTGCGACAAGGATCCCGACACGAATCCGTTCGACGACGTTAGGCATTACGCGTACGAGGGCGAGGGCAACTCCGAGGGTTCTCTGTCGTCTTTGGCCTCCTGTACGTATCTCGCGACGATGTCGATCGTTGTCGTCGCCCACTGTAAATCCATCCCATCGAAGCCGATGGAGATAACAGATAAAATTGTATCGATGTTCGCAGGTACCGACGACGGAGACCTCAAGTTCAACTACCTCTCGAATTTCGGGCCCAGGTTCCGCAAACTGGCCGACATGTACGGAGAGGAAGCCAGCGACGAGGAGAGCGACGGCGTGGGAGAACGGGAAAGCGAAAGTTGGTGTTGAGTTTCGATCTGTTCGAATTTCGCGATTCGAAGCTACTCGCTCGCAAGCATTTTGTACTTAAACGACGGAAACAGAATCGAACTGTTCGACGTCGTTCCATCGTCACCGTCGTAAATCGATCGAAGAGGGTAGCAAGCGGCAAATCGAAACGGAGATGTAAATTAACGTAAAATCTATCGTAGAATCGCTCGCTATCGTCTCGTCGCGATCCCATTACCTCGAGACGAATCTTATCCGATCTTATCCTATCCTACGAATCGACGACGTCGAAACGTGTACGAAATGGACCGTGTGCGTCGTGGCGCTTGGATAGCTGCGATACCGTGCTACGTCGTCGGCGCCGACACCGACTCGTCGAGCGTGTCCCTCGCAAAGTTTGGCAATCGCGCGAGCAACAAGATTCTCTGAACGTTATTCTTGCACGGTACGCTACATTACGTTACATCGCGTTACGCGAATCTAAACTACGATCACGCCGCACCGCACCGCATCGCGTCGGAATATCGTTTTCTTCCATCGAAGCATCGATCGTAGAGCCAAGAGCGAAGAAGAAACACAGCCGACGGCCGACCGAACGAATCACGGTCGACGCGTTATTTAACTCTTAGATTATTTTATTCGCGAGAGCAAGTGTACGCGACTCCTAAAATATCGCATATACGAATAAGTAGGTATCGATATAAACGAAGCAAACGCGAACGAATCCATGCGCAGACATCGAAACGACATTTTCCCGTGATGCAAACGCGACGTCGATCGCGCGAAACAAAGGGAGAATGCCATACCGCGCAGCCGAACCGAACGATATCGACCGGTGCGGTACTCTACGAAAACACCCAACGTAAACCGGAAAGCATAGAGATCTCTGCCAATTCGAAGATCGCGCGTAGTCTGTGTTCAAAGTAACCGTCTCCGTCTTGGTTGCGGTTGGCTTTTTCACCCTCGCTATTTACCGTTCTCTCTCTCTCTCTTTCCCCCCTCTCGTTTCTTCCAATCTTTCGATCGTCGCTCGTCGTGCATTGCTTCGAAAAGCAATTTCTAACGAATAAACGTACATGTATGTACATACATGTACACGTATAAGTATGAATATATTCGTGTACCTATGTCCGCGCATACGCTCATACGTACACGTATATATGTGATAATAATTTGTAAGCGTTTTGTACGATATATCAATGACGGTATATATATGTATATATAAATATATATATACACATACATATAAATATAGATATAAATATAAATATAAATATAAATATAAATAAATACATATATAGCGCGCGTGCCAGCGCGAGTGCGCAAGACGCGAGGCAGCGCGCAAGTACGTGTGTGGATGCGTGTTCAAGAGACAGAGAAAGAATGTTGCGGATGAAAGAGAAAAAGGAAAAACTGAAAAAGATACGAGCCAACGTGTAATTTATACGATAAAAGATAAGACGCAGCTCGGGCGAAAGCGTGTGATCTCAAAGCATATAGAAACGCGCGCGGATCGCGCGTAACGGCACGCGCGAACGAATTAGCTGCGAGCTACTTAGAATGTAGAGAATCGATGGAAACATTGTCGAGGCGCCGATCGCGGTCGCGCCCCTCGCGTTTTGCAGTACAAAATACGTTTCCGTTGGCAAACGTCGCTTGTCCACGACAAGGGATACCGCCGAACGGAACTCCCGACGAGATTGCAACTTCGAATCGCGTTCGAGTCGTTTCGATCGTCGAATCCGTTCTCGTCAGCATTCCTCTTCGATCTATTCCATACCGATACGCGTATTCGACTCCATCGCCGCTGCTCTTGCAATTCGACCGCTCGCCAACGGCTCGAAATAGCCGTTGCGTCGCGATAGTTTTACCCTACCGTTCGTATTCGACACTGCCCTTCTATTCTTTCGACGATAAGACTGGTCAACGAGAATAACGTACCGACAAACAAACAAACAATGAGTGAGAGTGAGAATGAGAGAGAGAGAGAGAGAGAGAGAGAGAGAAATCACGTTCAAACACCGATTCCATCTTTTCCGTAGCATTCTCGTTTCAAGCTATCGCAACGAGACAAACTCTCGCGAAAAGAAAGATCGAAGAAACGGAAAGCAGGAATGCCTGGCACAGACCGGTGTGTGGTATTCGTACGCGTAGATTTCTCGCAGCGTACGATACGTTACCGTCGCTTTACCGTGTTTCAAGCAAGCGAGAACGGACGATCGTCTCTCGCGTCTCGTCCGACGAGCGACACGGTCGGTGACAAGGCGTACGCGTGCACACCTTTATTCTTTAGCCGCGCGATCCATTTATCGAAATCGAAGATACGTGTAATTTGTTCTTTTTGTAGCAATAAAGTAAACTTCGATTACAAAAATCGAACACGACTTTGAAAATATTCCATACCGGAAACCCCAAAGAGCAGAGTACCGGTTTAATCAATCGAGTTCGAGTCGGGCTTCGCGATTGCTGCGCAAAAGCAATACCGCGAGGGCGAGAAGCCTCGCCGAGCTCTTGGGAAACCGAGCTATGGGACACCGCGAAGCCATAGGGACGCGACGGCGTCGCGAAACTCTTTTCCGACGATTTCAATCGTCGCATCGATTAAACTATTCGAAAAATTATCACGACGCGCGTTTCGATCGGTGGTTTCGATCCGCTGCAACGGAAGCGCGTAAAAGTTTTTGAAAACCGACAACTAACTAACCGGCTGCGAGTTTTCGCGAATTCGCGATCAAGATTGAGAGAGGAGAGAGAGAGAGAGAAAGAGAGAGAACTCTTGGGGGGAAACGAGGGTTGATCGTTCGACGCCGGCGCTATTCAAGGATATCCGAATGGTTTCTCTCGCAAAGGGATGAAACGAAAACTATAAAAGCATGCCCGGTACCGTGACTCGTTCGCAATCGCAGTCGTCCCGGTGAACACGGACGATCGTACGAATCGCGGTAAACCGATCGGTTTCTCTTGTCGCGCAACGTCGTCGTCGTCGTCGTCGTCGTCGTCGTCGTCCTCGTCGTCGTCGTCGTCGTCGTCGTCGTCGTCGTCGAGTCTTACGTTCGGGTCCGAACGCGAATCAGACATGTAAGCGATTCCACGTATCGTACGTAGCCATCTACCCTTTGCGTTCTACGAAGAATTCGCTGGTTTCGCAGGTATCGGAAAATCCGTCTCGGCTTTCTCGCGGTGATCTTTCTGGTGTGCTTGATCTTGGACTCCGGGACTCAGGCTCAACTGAATTTCTCCACCGGCTGGGGAAAGCGAAGCGAAAGAAGAGACGCGACCGATTCGACGGATAGCATCGAATGCGGCGCGGAGCGGGTCGCGCCTACGCTCGACCAACTGCTCAACGTCTACCGTTCGATTCAGGCAAGCGTCTCTTTCTACGCGTACGTCCATCCGTTGTCGAAACTTTTGTTCTCGTTCCTTTGCAGATGGAAGCGCAAAAAATGTTGGATTGTCGGAAGCTGAACGAATGAGTCGAGAGAGACATCGCGGAAGCATCGCGGAAGCATCGCGGAAGCATCGCGGACGCCGCACCAACCGAATTATTCGATTCGAACAACTCGGACGACGCGTTTCGGGCAACCTGTTCGCCGACGACGAGCCATCTTCGACGAGAGCAAAGGTTGCGCGGGAACCGCGGGTCTCGTTTCGAGCGATGGTAGCTTGTTAAATTAGCGACACGTACGACAATACAAACGATCGATTGTACGAGAAAAACAGTTTTCTTCGGTCTATTCTTCCGTCCATCCATCCGTCCATCCGTTCGTCCATTTTTATCCGTACACTGCGCCGCGTTCGACGTCGGTGTTAAAAATTCCTTAAGAATTTTCGAACGCGCGCGCGGGCGCGCGCCAATCGACCCATCGAAGTCGCTCGCGACCGGTCGACGCGTCGTTGTCCCTCGCGAGAATCGATACGTCGAACGAGTAAAATTCTTTTTAATCGTAAACTCGCGTAAACTTTCGCCGCAACGACGCAACGGAGAGGGTTGTCTCGCCGATGGGAATTTGCGATCGTTTCGAACGGTATTCGAAGCATTCGACGCGCGGTAAGAACGTCGAAGCCGCCGAGCTTTGCGTCGACCGCGAACGACGTATCGATACGCGTTCGTTGGCACGCGCCGTGCGCCGCGACCGCGACCATGTCGAGCCGCGGTACTACGCGCGTTCGTACGTTCTCGTCGTTGTCGGTGCTGCGAACCGATCGTTCGTCAACGAATTGTCGTTCGCCTACGATCGCTCCGAGGAAAATGGTTTGAAGCAAAACTCGACCGACACGCGCACAGTTTTCGAGATAAGCGAGAGAGATTCGTGTCTGCTGACGTTCGTCCTCCGCAACCTTTCGGAGCCAAAGATAACCTATAGAGGGACGGACGACCGTTCGAGATCTTCGCTCGGCAAACTTGTCGGCGCAACGTGACCACCGCCGGAGCGAAACGACCCGCGTTGTCCATGTTCGACCGGTAAAACGAACTCCTTCGAAGCTAGTTCTCCTCCGATCGCATCGAAATCATCCAAAGAAGAAATCGACCATGTACACGGTGCAATTGTCCGGTTTGTTGTTGAAACGGTTTCACGGAGACTACGTCCGAAACGGGACCAGGTTAGCGCCTCCGATACGATATTACGGAAACCATGGAAAATTCCGTGAATGTCGAAAGAGGATAAGCGTTTGGCTGAAAGAGCACGGCGATCGAGTGGCCGAAGCGTGTACTCGACAATTCGAATTCATTGCCGCGCAACGGGTACGAAGGAGCTTGCAAATATTTCACTTGTACACGAGAATATGGGACAAAACGGCGCTCAAAGAATTTATCAAATCTTGGCGGAATCGCGCGTTCAGAAACGGCAAACGTTTCTTGACCAGCGGTGTCGGTGTAGCGGTGTTTAACTGGGATCGCGAGAGGATTAACGAAAACGAGTTGAACAGGTAAATGCATGTATTCGCGTTCGTAAAAGTTCTTCTCGGGGACAATGATCGCGCACCGACCCGATCGCATCGATCTCCTCTTCGTTTCGTTTCGTTTCGTTTCCATTACTTTTTTGTTTCTTGCTTGGTACTCAATATTTTCACCAGTTACAAGCAGGAAATCGAAGAAATGTACAAACTAAGAGACATCACCCTCGTTTGTCCAAATTGTCATCTGAGAATCGTGATAGACGTCCAACAACCCGGAATCGAATATTGTAGCTGTCAAGGCGATAAAAATAGATTGGACGCGACGACCGATCAAGACGGTACGCGAGAAAATTTATCGTACGCGCGTATACATTTTTTACTTTTCCCTTTTGTTTCAGTGGAGGGATGGAAACCGTTTCTGGAACGACCAGACATGCTGATATGGAGAAGAAAAGAACCAAATTCCAGCGGACTGTTCGCCTATAAAGTGTACGGTTCGTTCGCGGACGTCTCCGCCGAAGACTTTTTGCAAACGCAAATAGACGTCGACTATCGGAAGCAATGGGATCCGATGGCGCGCGAATTACGAATCGTAGACAGCGATCCGACGTTGAAATCGACCGACAACGATCGCTCCGACGTTATATATTGGGAAACCGAATGGCCTGTACGGGAATAGTAACCGTTCGATCTTATTTTATCCGTTGTCGGCGCAACTTCGTAGCGCGAAACCCCTTCGAAAAGTAGCAGCGACTCGCGATCCGCTCTAACGATCGCACCTTTTTCTTTCAGACGTTGTTCGCGAACAGAGACTACGTGTACCAACGAAGATTGCTGGTGGACAGAGACAGGCGTTTAATCATCATCGTCAGCAAAGGAACGGAACATCCCGATGCGCCGACCAAACCTGGTATATACAGGTATGTATAAGGATATGCGATCGCAAAAACGTTTCTCGTTACTCGTCGAGGAGCAACTTTTAATCGTTTAGGTAGCGCGCGTTTAACCGCCGATATCGTTGAGGAAACCGATCGACCTTTTCTAGTTTCGCATTACATTACGGAATCGCCTAGTATGTACTCGATATGCATTTGGACGCAAAACTGCATTAAGAAACGTAAAACTAGGAGAGTCTAAGGTTCTCCTCGATCGATCGATCGGTAATCTGAAGTCTGTACATCGCAGAGTCTCGACGTATTGGTCGTATATGGTGATAAGGCCGTACACAGAATTCCACCAACCAGGCATCGAATTCGGGTTGACTTACTTCGACGATCCTGGCATAAATATATCGTCCACGGTTACCGCATGGATAGCGATGACAGGTAAAACGTCTCCTTCCATGCCGGGGTTACGACTCGGAGATACCGTGTCTCTCTCTCTCTTTTTCTCTCTCGATTAACCGGCGCGTATCTTTTCTTTTTCTCAAGGACTGTCAAACTTTTTGATTCGTATGAGAAAAGCGTCGAAGAATTATCAACGTTACAAGAAACTCGAAGACTCGATCGATACCGGTTACGTTTCATCGAAGACCGAGAACGTTTTCGAGGATACGGTTCGAAAAATCTCCGATTCGAATTTGCAAAGCAACGAAACGATACCCAACGTCGCCAAACAAACCAAAGTCTTCAAATTCAAGGAACAACGAAAAGAGAAACGTGGTACGAACGAGGATGTCGCGCAAGACGGACAAGGCGCAAACGACAACAACTGCAGCGACGACGAGGACGACGACGACGGTACAGGTTTGAACAAGGAAGGCAAGGGATTGTTGGATTACTTTTCCTTTGCAAAGTTGTTCGCGTGATGAACATATTTTGCGATATCGGGAATACAAAAGATTTGATACGATCGGAAACGGACAACGCTCGCGAACAAAACTCGAATACGTATTGCGTCTAAACGAACGCACATTGAGAAAAAACACACGCCAAACGCTATTCTTACTCTCCCGACGGAACCTATTTTAAAACGATAATCGCGAGATCGATTCTTCTCGCGTACATCTATTCGTTTGTACATTGTTTGCTTGTAACCGAGCGAGTCACGGCTCGTCTATCATATACAAATGAATTTTTCACCGGAGAATATTATCAAGAGTAAATTTTACACGACGATGCTAACCGAAATTGTACAAATCAAAATATTTTATTGTACCATTGTACATTTAGCGAATGTAGTCTAAATATAGATGTATAAAATAGTAAATCTATTTAATATACACGTGTACATATGTACGTGCGAGCACTCTGTATCGTTGTACTTGTACTTTATACGTAATATATCTGTGGACGTGTATTTACGTTTATACATATATACATATATGTGTACGTATTCGTATAAATACGTATGTATGTATACATGAGCTCGTGTATGCGTGCGTGCGTGTGTGTGTGTGTGTGTGTAACTGACCGATCGACCGTTTGTCCGTATATTTGTCAGTTTGTCCGTCTGTCTGTCTGTCTGTCCGTCCGTCCGTCCGTTCACATGTACATATACACGTACCGCGTACAACAATCTTCCTCTCGAGATTCGACTTTATAGCATACGGTACTCAACTTGCACACGCTTTTTTTTGTACGATACAGTCTCGGATCGGTCGGTACGAAACGCGATATTGCACGACGACGGTGAACTTTATCGTTACGGTGTACGTAACGTTATTTGTACGAAAAACGTTTTCAAAGAATTTCGGACGAAAGCCGCGCGTATCGCGCGTGTACCTGAAAAAATGCGTTTCGTTCGGTCATACATTTCATGTACGTGTACGTTTCTAATCTACAGCCCATCTCTCAATCTTCTTTTGTTATCTCTTCCCTAATAAAAAATTTTACCACGATCAACGTAATTTTCCTGTGCTACGCATCCTCCATTGCCATGCAACTTAAAAGCGTATCGTCTCCGTCGTCGATTCGAAAGCAAACTTCTTCCGGCAATTTCTTTGGATCCGATTTAAAACCCGAACAATCTTCGTCGTGACACTTTTGATACATCGTCTTGTTCTTCAAGCTTACGATCAGAATAACGTTGTTGCGTTTGTGGCATCCACCAATGTTCTCGCAATATCTGTGAATCGAAAGACAAACGCAGTCACTCTGTCGATACGTTCCGTCGGTTGCGATACTTTACGACCAAACGTCGTTACCTGTATCCGGTCGTCTCGTAAACCAACAGTTCGGCAAAGTCAAAGTACTTGCACGCGCGTATTTTCCCAGGATGTATCTTGTTGCGAACGTATTCGTCCAATACGGGATACTTCGAACAACGTTCGATACGTTCCTGGGTAAGAAACTCTGGCGATCGTGCCGCGAAACGCGTTGCTTCCGCCGTGCCAATTTTCGTATATTTCAAAAGCGTTAAATTCGACTTTGTCGCAAAATAGGACACCAACGAATCCACGAACGTGCAAAAGTCTCGATCTTTGCGTAAATTGGAAGGAACGTATCTGCAGTCTGTCGAAATCTCCAAATTAGACCGTTTTCCCCATTTCGTAGATTTGTATATTCTAAAATGTCTGTTTTTGGTATAGACCGAACAGTCTACGAACAGACCGTTGCCCTTGCGCGTTTTCACGAACAGCTGTTCCAGTTTCGTTCTATCGAAACTACTTAAAACGTCGTGCTCGCTTTCCTTCGTGGCGGTGTATTCGGACAGGTCTTCGCATATAGATTTCACGAATCTGCCGACGTGATAATTGTCTTGGAACGCCACGTTCCTGACGTTGAATATAACGTGTCTGCTAAACTTTTCCACCGTGGTAGAGTCCAAATTCAACGCGTCGTACTTGTTGCACGGCAAGCCGTAACAGCGAAGCAGATAGGCACAGACAACGTCGATCATCGTATCGGTCATCGCAGAACCGTTGCTCTCCGGATTCGATTCGATCGAATATTCCAAGTCCAGGTACAGGCGGCAAGGCTGGTTCTCCGGTATCACCTGTGCAATTTAAAATCGACACGACGTTACAGCACGCGTACGCGTAAATCGATGACAACGATTCGCACAAGAAGCTACCTACCTCGTACGAGCATCTCTGTTCCGGTGGTCGGTGTTCGTAATGCCACCAGTACACCTCGGGATGAGCTACCACAAATTTCCGATAACCGTTGTCTCTTTGGTAGACGAACGTGCAAAGCGCGTCGACGTCGGTGCTTTCTTTGGACGCTGTTGCAAGCGCGTTCGCTTGCTTTTCGAATTCCATCCAAACGTCCGGAGGTCCTAAAATGTGCGACGGCATTTTACGATGTTCTTTCACCCAAGACGCGTGGTTTCGAAGTTTCGCGCTACGAATCGCATTCTTCGAAAGGATTTCCTTGTTGTAAAATTTACTCGGATCAATCGCACTCATGTCACGTATTTTTTCTTCGACACCGCGAGCAGGTTGTCGGACGCGAGAACCACCGGCGTTGTTTCGGCCATGCTGAAACGAATTTCGTTTTTACAGAGTCGATCGTTACGCCATAGCCGCGCGAACGGTCACCGGACGAAGACTAGAATCTGCAAGATTTTCCACCGATAGATAGCGCCAAGGGTTTAATTATTTTCACGGACGCATCGGTACGAGAGAAGACGCGAAACGCCTGCCTGTCTGCTGCCTGCTTGCCTGCCGACCGAGGAAGATAAGAGAATCGAATGGTAGCGGAAGAGAGGGGAAGGAAATCGAACCGAGAGAGAACGACGCTGGCGGTCGCCGCGTTTCGCTCTTCGCTTCACCGTTGCCATGCCGTGAAAATCATTTTACGCGGGACTTGCAAGCTTATCGTTAGTTCCGCGAAACCGATTTCGAGTTCCATGCATCCGCCACGACCAACGAGACATGGAATTCGTACGGCGTTTCGAAATGTTCGAGCGGTGCCATCTACGGTGGCGGATTTAATTTTCCCTATTCCCTCGCGAGCGAATACCTCTTTGCTCGTCGCGTTTTCGTAATATACGTATCAGGGAATTCTCGGTACCGCGGAAAAGTAGGTGGCACCAACGTCGCGTTCTTTTCCTTGGTCGCAGGCTATCTCCGCCTCGTTCGCGATGGAACAGAGAAGGTAGGTTCGCGAATTCTCCAAGAAACTCGTGGATGGCGCCGGCATCGCGCGGATCGCGTCGGGGCGCCGTCTGGCTCGAGTTTAAAAGCGCCTTCCAGATAACGACGCGGCGCGTATTGGAATATTTTTCGTTTTCACGCGCGTCCGATCACCCCCGATGCCGAATATTCGACGCGACGTCGCTGCCTCGCGGTTCACGATATCGAAGGGCGGTTGTTCGCTGGAACGCGCTCGCTGCGATCGAACGAAACGCGAAGATTGGTAGCTTTGAAGGTATCTGTGACGTGGACGCGTTCGAGTCATTGTTCGCACCGAAGAATAGAAATGCCGAACGGTGTTCGAAAGAAGCGATTCGTGGATACCGGTGAAAATTTGTGTTCTCGGAAACGAGAGAGACGTCGGAACCGACGGGAACGGGGGAACGACGCGGACACGGAGAAAGAGAGAAAAGAGTAAAGTTCTGGTCTAACGAGGGCAGAGAACGGTGCGGCGGCGTTGGAAAGAACGGTTTGGGATCGAGAGGCAGCGATAGATTAGCGGTCGGAGCTTTTAAAGGAGGAACGGGAGGTGGCGAGGATGCGCGACAAAGTTTTCGATAGCTATTATCAATCGACGCGATAGAAAATCAGCGATAACGCGACACGAGCCAACGAGAAGTCTACTTACGTGTTCGCGAGTGGGCGATGCGGCTCAAGATCATCGAACGAAGCGTCAGTACCGTTTTCGATCTCGGAGCCGTGGATCGAAAAGTTCCTTGTTTTCGTTGTTTTCGCGAAATCGATCGATCCGTCCGCGGATCGACGCGGAGAGGTTTCGCGCGATCGACCCGATCGATCGCCCGATCGCCGGATCGCCGGATCGCCGAATCGCGTTCGCATAAATCTAAGAATAGTTGTGCGGTGCACATCGATCCGCCGTGGACGCGTTTCGGCAGCGTATCGCGGCAGACGCGCGTTCGCTTTGACTCGCAACGCGTTCGCTCGGTCGCTCGGTCGCTCGCGGCGGGAAAGTCTGCGCGGAAAATTCGTCTCGGCGGTATTCGACGGTATCGACGGTATCGACGGTTTCTCGATGGTTCTCGCCCCGAGGATCGATGGCGCGTAAACGGGTATCGGAAACGATCGGACTCGGCCGTGACCGATGCCGCGCGAACCAGCCGAAAACCCGTCGAATCCGACGAGTTTCCGTATAGTTTGATCCGATCGAAAATCGAAAATTGAAAATCGAAAACTCGCAAAGGACGTTGTTCGGTGGAAGAGGCGCGATTTCGGGGCATCGTCCGAGCGACAGGACGGGACGCGAGGGTCCTGCACCGGTACGCTGTACAGGGCGCGAGCGCCGCGTTTCTACATGGGTAACAATTGGATCGTCCTGACGACGTTCGCATGGTTGTTGTGGTTCGCGTGTTCGGCCAAGGGAGAAACGCGCTGTCGCGACGTACAGTTGGCCCGCAGCTGCGAAACCCTCTGCGAAATAAACCATCCTGAGGTTTTCTGCGAGCTCAGGATAGCGGTTCTGCTTCCGGCGGATCCGCAATTCGACATCTCGTTGCCGAAAGTGTTGCCGGTTCTGGGTAAGCGTAGAAACGCGATTCGGCGATTCGACGATTCGACGAACCGAGGTGTGTACGATTGTCGATTTCGCAGAACTGGCGATGAAAGATGCGAGATCGCGAGGTTTGCTGCCGCCTTGGTTGACGCACAAGTTCCTGTCGCAGAACGATCACTGCGACGCGATGTACGCGCAGATCGGCGCGATCCACAGTTTCTCGAATTGCGTTCATCTGATTCTCGGACCCGCTTGCGAGTATTGCGTCGGTAAGCCGGATAAGCCGGATCGCGGTTCTCGGTTCTCGTTGCAAACGAGCAGGCGAACGGTTCGTTGTTGAAGATACGTGGTTTTCAGCGGCCGTTGGCAGGGTCGTGAAATTTTTCGACGTTCCTCTGATCACCACCGGCGCCTTCACGTACGACTTCACGAAGAAGAAAACCGAGTGCAAGGACGAGTACTACATGACCACCAGGATCGGCAGCTTGGCGTTCAGAGACCTGGCAAACTTCTTCGTCGGACTGATGAATCGGTGCGTTGCAATTTCGATCGTAGTTTCCTATTCCTCGACGAGAGTCGATCCGTCGGCCGGTCGAACCTGTAGCTTCGCGTAACGCGTTTTCCCGGTAGATACGAATGGCGAAAGGTGCATCTGGTTTATGCAAAGAACGGACAGAGTCGAGTCGCCGGAAGGCACACTTGTTCACTGATGATGAAGTCCATGGTAGAATTTTTTATCGAGAACCAACCAAACTTTGGTCACGGCGCGTTTGATGTCGAGAACACGGATCTCGGAGATTATCCAGAGGCGTTGCGGAGTAACGTGGGCAACCGGTACGGCGGTGAGTTGTCGTTTCTCCGTTCGTTCCGCGTCGAAAATAGACGCGGAATCGAACTCGAACTCCAAGTCGAACTCCAATTCGATATTCGCTTCCGAGCGACCGATCACGCGGATTCTCTCGTTGCCTGACTCGAACTCGACCGGGGCGCCGGTCGTCCGCCATACCTTTGTTCCCGAGAAAACGGTGCTCGGACGATCGCGCATCCGATTCGCCGTATCGATCGGACGAAGCAAACCTTATCTCGGTTGGTTTCGCGCGCGCGTCTTATCGTCGAACGTCTTATCGTCCACGGTCGAAGCGTTTCTATTATTGTTCTTTTCTCGTCGAACGCCTCTCGACGCGTCGACGAATAAATTCTATATTTAAACGTTTCCACGACGAACGCGGAAAACGTAGCCGCGCCGAAATCGCCGCAGGATCTCTTCCGATCGAAGAGTCTGATCGTTTCGTTTCGTTTCGTTTCCGCGTCCGTGCGTCGACATCCTCGTCGTTTGGAAGTAACCGAGGACCGTGGACCAAGGCGGAGAACGATGCACGACGGTGCACGGTGCACGGTGGACGCGCGCGACGATCGGACGCATGCGTTCGCACGGTCCACCGCCCATGCGTTTGATCGCGAGGCAACGAGGCGGCGAGGCGGCGAGGCGGCGAGGAGGCGAGGCAACGCGCAAGCACGAGCGCAACGAGTTCGTTTCGGAGAAAGAGAGAGGACAGGATCGAGAACGGCGAGAGGAAAAGGAACGGGACGACCCTAGGGCCGAGAAACGGTGGCGCGTCTCTGGAACGCGCGCTCGAATCGCCTCAGTTTCGATCGCGCTGTCCGAGGAAGTTCGCGTCGCTCGCCTTGGCCGTCGCGCCGATCCGCCTTCGCGCGGAACGTTTTCCGCAGCCCAGCCCGGACCCAGCGGCGGGAACAAACTTTCAAAATCGAGATTCGATATACGGGAAGGAACGAGTCTACGAAATGGAGAGAAAAAGGCGTCGGGAATCGACGGAAACCGCGAATGGAAGAAACTCTGCGTGAATCGACGAGCCAACGACGCGCTCTCTCGTCCGCGGATTCGCGGAGCATCGTCGATCGGTCGAAACTCGACGCGGAGAAGCAGCGATCGCGAATCGCGAATTCGGCAATGTCGTCGGGACGATCCGCGCGGACAACGCGCGTCAACGAGACTCCCATCAAGCTAACGTTGTTTCTGACCACGATGTGCGCTAGCGCGAGCGCGAGCGCCGCCGACGCGAGCGCGATGCGATCCGCGAGAGAGTGCAGCGTGACTCGCGCGCGAGAAACGCCGACGACGAAACACCGAGAGCCGGTGACGTTGGCCGTGATCGCGCCTACGGATCCTCTGCACGAGCTGAGTTTGCCGCGAGTTTTGCCGGCGGTGAATCTGGCTGTGGAGGCCGTCACGTCGGCGAGAGGACCTCTGCCCGGATGGAGGATCGAGGTCGAGCATCGGGACTCGCGATGCTCGAGCACTTACGGGGCTTTGGCCGCGTTCGATTTCTACATCAACCGATCGGCAGGTCTCTTTTCCGCCTCGGTGTCGTCGGTGTCGTCGGTGTGTCGTCGCCCGTTGCCCGGCGTCGTCCACGAAACGTTTCGACGGATTCGATTCTTATCGGCTATCTATAATTAGGATCGTTTACGCGAGGACGTCATCGTATTCTCAGCGCCGGTTACCTCTACCGATCGTTTTATCGCGGACGCGTTATCGAACCGTCGAGAAAGATCGAGCCGCGCGATCCGTATCGACGACGGGTCCGAGGTAGAATCCGCCGGTTCGTTCCTCGAATCCCAGGCTTCTTTTTCCGCGGGTCTCGCGCTCCGGACTCCCAAGGGACACGAAACATTTTCTTGAGAGACAAAGAGAGAGAGAGAGAATGGCTTTTGCATAAACGATGGGATAAAAGGTTGTCGTTGCCCCGTGAGGCATCGTTTCCCGACTCTCGCCGTCAACTTTCTTTTCCTCTATTCTCCGCGCGTCGAATAAAAAAGCGGTTGCTTCGTTGTTCGGGTCGTCTTGTTTTCGCGAAGAGATCGCACGACGGCGAGTCGTGTTTACGCGTCGCGGATTCTTCTCGATCGAGACACGCTGGAATCATCACGCGGCGCGAGACGAGGCTTTCGACGCCTCGACTCGTCGCGCGAAACTTTGCCCTCGTTCGCGACCGACGCGTCTCGCAAAGGTTCGTCGAAACTCGTTGTTTCGGGTACGCATGGCCATCGCTGCGTCGATTCTCGCATCCCGCAACGATTCCACCTGGATTTTTTTCGACCACCGATAGCGATAGAGTACTCGGAACGTACGCGATACGTGGAAAATAGTTCGAGTACAATTTACAGCGTCCGTCCACCGATAAACCTTATCTCCTCGCGAACACATTTCACTCGACGATTCGTATCGGTAGAGCCACGCGATTCTCGCGATCGGACGTCCAACGATTTTTCGGCGCGAGCATGGAAACGGATCTGCGAGAGGGTAGGGGATTCGCGTCGAGTTTCGAGCAACCGGTTGCCCATCGTTCTCGTTCGTTGACGGGCGTTCGCGTCGATCCGGTCGAAGGGAGCGGCGCGACCTCCTCGGATACGCGTGGATCCTTTTCGATAGAGAACGCGTACGAGAAAAGGGGACGCGACGGTGTCGACGCGAACGCGAACGCGAATGCCAACGCCTCGTTCTCGTTCCGATTTCCGTTGGACGGCGGACGGCGGACGACGGACGACGGACGACGGACGACGGACGACGGGCAACGGGCGACGAATCGAGCTCGTTCAGCGACCTGTAGGCCGATTTTTGGCAGCGCAGACGCGTTTCTGGGTCCTGTGTGCGACTACGTGATCGCGCCGGTCGCGCGATACGCCGGAGTCTGGGCGATTCCCGTGTTGACGGCCGGTGGTCGAGCCGAAGCTTTCCGCCACAAGAGCGTGCACTATCCGACCTTGACCAGAATGATGGGCTCTTATCGGTTGGTGGGCGAAGCGCTCCGACACATCTTGAGGCGATTCGGATGGAAACTGATCGGACTTTTGTATCACAATCATCCGATGACGAGCAGCCGCGGTCATTCCGAGTGTCACTTCACTTTGAGCGCCGTTTTCACGGCTCTGAACAAGACGTCGTTCCACCGAAGCTTCGATCAAGACGAGAGTCAAAATTACAGACTGTTGCTCGAATCTCTCTCGAAATCCGCCAGGAGTAAGTTTCTCGTAGCTTGGTCGTTTTCGCGATGGTTCGGTTCGTCGGATGCGAGTTCGATTCGGTCTACGAACGCGGTTCGAAGCGCCTCGTTCGTCGAGCAGCGAAAAAGAAAACGGTTTTTCGATGGTTGCAGTTGTAGTGATGTGCGCCAACGCGACCACCATCCGGGAGATCTTACTGGCGGCCGAGCAACTCGGAATGGTGGACTCTGGGGAATACGTGTTTTTCTCCATCGAACTGTCGTCCAGGTAAGCGCGACCTTCTCGTTGCGGCGCTCCGCGATCGGAAACGCGCCACGAGAATTGATATCGCGCGCGAGAGCGACGGAGCGATCGGTCGATGGGGCGCGATGGGACGCGATGGGACGCGACGGGACGAGGAGAAACCGCCTCCGTCGCCCGGCATCCGATTCGATTCCACCGTCGAATCGAATTTGGCGGAACGCGTTAGAGTCCGCAAACCGCAATCTTCGCTCCCTCGTTCTCTCTCGTTCTCTCTCGTTCTCTCTCGTTCTCGCTCGAGTTCGCAACGAGAAACACAGGCTCGCTCGTTCTATTTTTCAGCGACACCGATTCGCAGGAACCGTGGAGGGTGGAAACGGACACCGAGGAGAGAAACGAGAAAGCGCGAAAAGCTTATCAGGCGTTGCTGACGGTAACCCCGCGAACTCCGGACAACGTCGAGTACTTGAACTTTTCGCGAACGGTCAAATCTTTGGCCGAGAGCAAATACAATTTCATTTTCGGAAACAGCACGGTCTCGACGTTCGTCGCGGCATTCTACGACGCCGTGCTTCTCTACGCTCTCGCTCTCAAGGACAGCCTCCCGAAGCATCCCGACAAAGTGAATTTGGACGGCGGTAATTTGACCCGACGAATGTGGGGAAGGAGTTTCAAAGGTAATCCTACCCTCTCTCTCTCTCTCTCTCTCTCTCTCTCTCTCTCTCTCTCTCTCTCTCTCTCTCTCTCTCTCTCTCTCTCTCTCTCTCCGTTTTTCTAATATCCGTTTGTTCGCACGCTTCCGTTACGTTTCGTTACGTTTCGTTACGTTCCCGACCGTGTTGGTGGCCGTGTTCGACCACGCCAGGCATCACGGGAGACGTGAACATCGACGAGAACGGCGATCGCATAGCGGATTATTCTCTTCTCGACATGAATCCGGAAACGTCGAGGTTCGAGGTAGTAAACGTCGTCGAATCGATCTCGGTTCGATCGAAAGCGATTTTCACGCTAGCGCGTATCGTTTGCCGTAGATCGTCGCCAATTTCTACGGTGCCAACAAAACGTTCGAATACGTTCACGGGAAAAGGATTCATTGGTCCGGCGGCCGCGACGAACCGCCACCGGACACGCCCACTTGCGGTTTCGACGGTTCGCTGTGCCCCGACAACTGTAAGTTCCTCGATCGACCATCGACCGTCGTCCTGTTCGAGTTTCTCTGAAATCGATTCCTCTGTTC
Organism: Agapostemon virescens; assembly: GCA_028453745.1. NCBI lineage: Eukaryota > Metazoa > Arthropoda > Insecta > Hymenoptera > Halictidae > Agapostemon > Agapostemon virescens. Next base: position 199,905 of record CM052098.1, on the reverse strand, counting down.
GACAGCTCTGCCCGGTCACGCGATTCTCTCGATGGTATTGAGCTCGATCGTCGTCGTCCTCGTGGTCGCTTCGGTCTTCATTTACAGGTACGTGTGTCCCTTGTCGCGCGAATCGACCACGTTTCGCCAACGAACGAATTCGCGGCACCAAGTTTCCTGCCACGAAACGTAAAGTAACGTAAGCTAACCGTAGAGAAACGCGAAGCGACGGTCAAGAGGTAAGACGCGCGCGTTGAAAGGAAAACGGAGCTCGTTCGAAGCGCGATATCGCCTATTCGTCTTGCAGGCACTTCAAACTCGAGGCGGACATAGCGTCCATGACGTGGAAAATCCACTGGAGCGACATCGAGCTGGTACCGAGAGCAAAGTCGAGGGGCTCCATGACCTCTTTCATAGCGAACAAAATGCGCGGAAGTCAAACGGTGAGTACGGACAGAGCGACTACGAAAAAGCCGGATCCGCGTTCGCGAAACGAACGATCTTTGCGATCGATCGATCGATCGATCGATCGGGGGGAAAGAGCAAAGAGTACACGTCGTTTCCGTTCGATCGCAGACAATGTTCACCTTGGAGAACGCGAGCCTGCAGGACGAACTGGACGCCAACCCCAACGTTACCACCGGTATTTACAAGGTTCGAGCGATCGTATTTCTATCGCGGATTCGCGAGCGCGCGCCGCTCCACGACAACCTATAATCGCGACAACGCTCTTTCGTTGCAGAACTTGAAAGTCGCCGTAAAGTTTGTACCTAGAGAAAAGGTGGATATATCTAGGCCTCTGTTGCTCGAATTGAAGAAGGTGAGCGCGCGAGTTTCTCGGGGCGGGGGGTTCTTTTAAATCCGATAAATCCGATAAATCCGGCAAATTCGCTAGAACCGCGAAATCCGCTAAATTCGAAACGATTTCGTTGGCTGCGCGCAGACGAAAGACCTTCAGCACGATCATCTGGTACGGTTTTACGGTGCCTGCGTCGAGCCGCCCAACTGCTGTATCCTGACCGAATACTGTCCCAGAGGATCTCTTCAGGTAGGTGAAAAAAGACTCTGCTGGAGCCGGGAAAACCAAAGAAATAACGTCCGATCGTGTGGCGCGACAGGACGTGCTGGTGGACGAGCGAATCAAATTGGATCGGGTGTTTCGAGTATCGTTGATACACGACATCATTCGGGGCATGGCGTATCTTCACGCGTCCGAGTTGAAGAGTCACGGCAACTTGAACTCGTACAATTGCGTGGTCGATTCGCGATTCGTCCTCAAGATCGCCGATTTCGGATTGCACGAGCTGAGAACGCGGATTCCGAGCGACGAGGATCCGGACGACGCCGTCCATCGAAGAAGTGAGCGACCATGCTAATTCGAGTTCCGACTCTAGGACGCGATAGAATATTTTCTCCTGTACGCAGAACAGTTATGGACAGCCCCGGAGCTGTTGAGAATGAGCAGACGACCACCGGAGGGCACTCAAAAGGGGGACGTGTACAGCTTCGCGGTGATCGTTCACGAGATCGTGGTGCAGCAAGGACCGTTTTACCTGGGCGACAACTATCGTCTCACCGAATCCGGTAAGCAGTCACCCTTCTTTTCGCGAGCTTTCGATTTCGGCGGCTGGTAAAAGCTCGTTCTTCCGTTCGTCCGGTCTCGCTTCGCGTAGGAACGCGCAGAGTTTTCGTATCGACGGTTCGCGCGCGATATCCTCGGGGAGGAAATTGCAAGCTCCGCGAGAGCGCCGCCCCGCGGCGAATCGATCGGTAAGAAAGTTTACGAGCTTTCGCGAGCTCGGTCTCGGCGAGAGCGCGACGGGATCGATGACAGGACCGCGGAACGAGCTCCGACGCGAGCGTGCGTTTCGAGACGGAGCTCGAAAGCTCAGTCGAAGCTTTCTCGCGTCCTGGAAAGTACCTCCGCGGTTTCGAGCGTTCATCGTTTCTTCGCGTCGCTTCTCTTTCTCTTTCCTCAGCGACGAGGTTCTCGTCGGCCCGGTCGCTCCCGTTTTTCGGCTCGCCTTTTCCATATTTCGTTGCACCCTTTTCTTTCTACCTCTTCCTTCCTCCCTTTCCGTCAACCTGCCTGCCTGCTTCCTCGTTCGCTTCCACCCACCACCCGTGGCCACCCCCGGCGGTCATCCTCCGCTCCCTGATTCTCCGAGTATTCGCGAGAGACGAAAACAGCGAAAGAAGATGCGGCGATTCCGTGCAACGACGAACAGGGGCCGTACGAAAGAACGGTGAAGAACGATCCTCCGTTGGGCGGTGCGTTTCTGTCGTCGACGATCTTTTCGATCGACCATCCGCGCGGACGGTGATCGAACGAAAAGGAAGTGGTGCGCGCGTGCGTCGCGTCGTTGTAAAATTCTCTCGTCTTTGCGTGTTTGCGTGGTTGCGTTGATACCGTTGACGCGTCGATACGTTGATACGTCGATGGTACGCGGCCCGCGTACATGCCGCTCCATCTCGGTGCTCGAGTCGCGTTCACCGTCGGTTCGACCGCAACCGCCGCCGTCCCGTTCGTTCGGCCCGATTTTCCCTTGGTTTTTGATCGATATTCGACCTCTCGTCCTCCTCCACCGTCCCGCCGCCCTTTCTCGCTCGTCCTCGCTCGTCCTCGCTCGTCCTCGTTCGTCCTCGCCGTATCCCTCGACCCCGAAGGTCCGTCCTCGGTTCGCCGTTGTTATCGGGCGCGTCAGTTTCCGGTCTCGCGTCGCGAGGGCGACTTTTTCGAAGGCGATTACCCTGATTTCGTGGTACCCGTGGCGCGTCGTCGGTCAACGATTGATCGGTTCGCGCGCCTCGAAACAACGCGGCGCGACGCGGCGCAACGCGGCGCGGAGTGGACCATCGAAACGGTGGTTCCGATTCGTCGGCAGTGTCGCGGCGGTCCACGGGTTCCTCGGTGTACGCTTAGAAGCGGCGATCGACGTTTCGCTGCTCGGAGAACGAGCGAGATGCGATCGAACGCTGGTCCGGGAACGGAGGAACGACGATCGCGAACGTTGCTCCGCGAACGAGTTCTCCGGTGAAAATATCCTTGTTCTCGACCGGAAAGTAAAAGAAGATTCGCGCACGGTCGTTTGCTTCGACGGACACGCTCTTTGAAAGCACGAGCATTTTCGTTTGGGGTGGTCCCGATTCGAAGCAGGAAGCACCTCGCGCGGCCCGCACCGGCACCGACGCACGGCACGGCACGGCACCCGCACCGGCCGGTCGGTCCCGCTTTCTCGTCCAGCGAACCGCTCGAACAGCCTCGCCGGAAAAATCGATCGAGGGATCGTCGCGCGCTCTCGTCCCCGCGATTCTCTCGTTTCCGCGAACCGAACGAGAAACGGGCAGAGAGCGGAAACCGGAGCTGTCGGTCGAGCCTACGGAACGAAGAGTCGAGACTCGACGATCCTGCCCGTGCGAAATTTCGCGAGAACGATCGAGACTGGACCGGAGAGAGACAAAGACGCGGCGGCGAGAAAGAAATGGCGGAAAGAAGCAAATCGTCGAGCACGAGCAGTTTGACGCTGCCGGCGATATCGGGTGCCAGCCCCGACGGCGGGGCGAGTCCTCGAAGGGCGGTCAGTCCGCTGCTCGAAGTTCGCAGACCCCACTGTACTTTGAACTGCGAAAGTTGCAACGCCGTTCTCGAGGATTTGTACAAGCACAACAGTAGGTTCTTTTCGACGGAACGGAACAAAACGAAACGAAACGAAACGGACAGTACTCGAACGTAGACGCGAACCTCGCGATGGCCAACCACCCAAACACCGCGTGTTTCTCTTCCTTTTGTTTCAGAGATCGTCGAAACGGTAAAACGCGGCGGAGGCTCTCCGCTCAGGCCCACGATCGACTCCTCGGTCGAGGAAGTGGTAAGCGAGTTCTCTCCCTCCCCGTCGTTGCTCGACCAGACTCGGAACGATAACGATCGCGTCGCCTGTTTCGAACAGGTGTCCAATTTGATGAAACGCTGCTGGGCGGAAGATGCCGCCGACCGACCGGATTTCTCCGCGCTCAAGCAAACGATACGGAAAATTAACAAGTGAGTAGAGTTTGCCAGCTTCGTTTCTCCGACGATCGATGGGTAAAACAGCGCGCGCCCGACGATTTTTCGACTCGGCCGCTTCGATTCGAAAGAACGAAAGCGCCTCGACGACGACGACGAGCAGCTTTCGCCGTTCGTCGTCCGAATACGTTTCGTCGACGCGCGATTTCTCGTCGACGATGCGTCGGGTCGCGACACCACCTCCTTCCGTCGTCGATATTTCGCGAAAGTTCGATCGATCGCCCGTCCCGTCGCGCGCGAGGTACCAGGATCCTGCGCGGATCGTTTTCGCACGCGAACCCGCGTTTCGAGACGAGTCGAATCGTTCGAAACGAACGCGGTCCGGCGCTCGATCGATGGAAAACGATCGCGTGGTTCGTTCGTTCGTTTCAGAGATCACGAGAGCAACAACATCATGGACAACTTGCTGTCTCGCATGACGCAGTACGCCACCAACCTGGAGGCCCTCGTGGCCGAACGAACCGCCGACTATCTCGAGGAGAAACGAAAATGCGAGGAGCTGCTCTATCAGTTGTTGCCGAGGTAAATTGTCGCGAACAGTGAGAAAGAGAGAGAGAGAGAGAGAGAGAGAGAGAGAGAGAGAGAGAGAGAGAGAGAGAGAGAGAGAGAGAGAGAGAGAGAGAGAGAGAGAGAGAGAGGCGTTCGGGAGCGCCGGCGAGGCACGGCGGCCGTTTAACGAAAGAGAGGGCGGTGGTTTGCGACTTGCAGGTCCGTCGCGTCTCAACTGATACGCGGGCAAAGCGTGATAGCCGAAACCTACGATCAAGTGACCATCTACTTTAGCGATATCGTTGGTTTTACGCAACTGTCGGCCGAAAGCACGCCGCTTCAAGTGGTGGATCTGCTGAACGATCTGTACACGTGTTTCGACTCGATCATCGAAAACTTCGACGTATACAAGGTGAGCGCGTTCGATCTCGTCTCTCTGGAGATTTCGACGGCGACCCGCACCGACGCGCGATGCGTTCTTTTCTCTTTTCGCAGGTCGAGACGATAGGAGACGCTTACATGGTGGTGTCGGGACTGCCGGTTCGCAACGGGACCGACCACGCGAGGCAGATCGCCCGAATGAGCCTGGCGCTGCGAGACACCGTGATGACTTGCAGCATTCGACACAGACCGAACGAGCAACTCAAGCTCAGAATCGGCATGCACTCTGGTAAATCGATCCGATCTCTTCTCTCCGATTTCTTTCGCTTTCCTACTCTTTTCTTCTCCCTTCGTTTCTTTTCGGTTGGCGAAACGCGGTACTTTGGAACTTGTATCTCTGTCAAGGTCCCTGCGTGGCCGGAGTGATCGGATTGAAGATGCCGAGGTACTGCCTTTTCGGAGACACCGTCAACACCGCTTCCAGGATGGAGAGCAACGGAGAAGGTACGATTTCGCGCGATTCCTTCTCTCTCTGTCGCGGTAACCTCCGACAACGCCTATCCGTCCTTTTTTTCTTCTCTCCGCAGCTTTGAAAATTCACGTCAGCCCAACGACCAAAGAGATACTGGACACTTTTGGCACGTTCGTGCTCGAGTGCAGAGGAAAAGTTAGCTTGAAGGTAAGAGAGAGAGAGAGCCCCCTCCCCGTCTTTCGATTCCAACGAGACGGAACGTCCATCGAGCTTTCGCGTTCGTACGTTTTCAGGGTAAAGGGACGATGACGACTTATTGGTTGATCGAGGAGAAACCGAGCAACGAAAACGTTCCCGAACAGAAACCGTCGACGTCGGTGACGATAACAGCGGCGAACGCGAGCCCCGCTCGGACCTCGGCTGCGACCGCTGCGACCGTTGCGACCGTTACGACCGTTACAGCCGTCGCGAGCAGCAAGACCACGGAACGTTCGGATCGGACGGCTGCGCGAACGATTCAAGAGCGGGAGCGGGAACAGCAACGATCCGATGGCTCGAATCGAGAGAAGAGTGGCGGCGGCAGCGGCGGCGGTAGCAGCAGCAGCGGCGGCGGTGGTCGCGCACTGCGCGAAATTGGCAAGAACGCACCGGACTCTGCCGCGTCGTTACAAAATCGCGGCAATTCGACGTCACAAGTTCGACGCGACGGCGAGACGTTACCGAATCACAGGGAAATCGGTCCGAACGCTCCGTTGCTCGTGTCGGCGACGCCGCCCGCGACCCCGTCCGCGACCTCCCGCTCGCGAATTTAAATCGTTGCCGCTCGCGAATTCGTTCCCAACGCATAACGTGTTTCGTTGTTTCGTTGTTTCGTATAGAGTAGCGGCGCGCTCGGATCGGTGCGTCCGATCGGAATTTGGGTCCACTCGTTCGAAAGAGGATACACCTTTCGACAAGTAACGTTAAGATACATCGTCGGCGCGAAACAACGCCGACTCTCCTTCTAAAACGCTTCCCGAGGACCAGCGCTTTCGGTAGGAGTTTCGTTAAACTCGAACAACGCGAGAAACGCACCGCGACGCGATTCGCGTCCGATCGAACGACGCGTCGAGTCGCGAGCTTCTCGCGACGCATCGTATTTCTATGTTGAAGAAAAATCGTAATATTCAAATATTTATGAAGAGTTAAAGTTAAGCGTCGGCGCGAAGCAAACGTCCGAGAGAGGCGACCAGAGGCTGGGCCTCGCGAACCAACGAGATCACCTTCGAAACGATCGAGCTTCGAAAACGGACGCGCGAATCACACCGACACCGGCCAAAGAAAGTATCAAAAGTGTCGCAACGCGATCAAATTTCTCTCTATTCGTGTCAATCTCCTTTAAGAATGTAACGATCGATATTTCGGAAATAAAGATTCGTCGTTTTTTGAAAGAAACGGCTGACGTTCGATGGAACGCGTGCGGCGGCGGTGTTGTCGTCGTCGTCGTCGTCGTCGTCGTCGTCATCGAAAAACGGCATTCTCGAATATCCAATCGAGGTAAGCGTTGACTCTTGTGTAGACGCCGGGATGTCCCGGTTCGCCGCATCGTATTCCCCAGGACACTATACCGGCGTTCACCCATCTGCCGTTGGCGAGTCGATGCAGGAGCGGTCCACCCGAGTCGCCCTGCCAACAAACGCGATCGTCGATCGTACGAGTGTCTCGAGGTAGGTCGGCCACGCGGCCTGTGCACCGTAAAAACTACCTGACAGGCGTCTCTGCCTCCTTCGTACGCGCCCGCGCACATCATCGTTTCGGGAACGCGTCGAACGAAACTTTGAACGCATTCGTCTCGCGACCATATCGTAACACCGACTTCCATGAGAATCTCGCTGGCCGGACCTCCGAAGTAACCGGTACCCCAACCTGCGAACAAATCGAGTCGCGGAGCATCGGTGGAGATCGTCGCTGCCGGCTACCGCGCTCGTTACCGCCAACCTCGCTACAGCGGAAGAAGCGGTAATAGCAGCAGCAGCAGCAGCAACAACAACGAACACGTACCCGTGACGATCGCGTTCTCGTGCTCAAAGGTCCAGCCCCTCGGAGGCAGGCAGACGGGCCATATTCGATCGTCGAAGAGGGTCGGCCGGTGTAGCTTCGCCATCGCTACGTCGTTCTCGTACGAGACGCTGTCAAAGTACGGATGGACGCGGATCTCCGACACCGCAAAGTCCAAAGGTCCGTCGCTGTCCTCCGGAGCGGCGGAAAAGTCGTACTCGCCGAGTCTGACCGTGACGTCGCGGGGAGCGTGCCTGGCCGAGTAACGGAACAAACGAATCGATCTCGGTCACGCCGCGTCGCTTCGACTTTCAACGTACGCGCCTTCTGCGAGCGAGGCCCGCGCGTTCGTACCTGTGGACGCAATGGGCCGCCGTTAAAACGTGTCGATCGGTGACGAGAACGCCGCCGCAATACCGGCTCGCTCGTTTTCTCAAAAGGGCCGCCATCCAGGGCCACTCGCCGGGATCGGCCGGTCGGCCGCCCACCAGCCTCCATTGGTTCCTCGCGACGATTCCGCATCCTCGAGGGGATCGTTCGGCCGTCGTCGAATCCGCCGCGTCCGCGTAATCGTCGATTTCTTCCGTCCGCCAAACGATTCGACCGGCGTCACCGTCGATCGTCGCCGCCGTCGTCGTCGTCGTCGTCCTCTCGACGCCGTTGTCGACGAACGAGCAACCGATCGAGAGCGCACCGCAAAAGAAACACGCGAGCAACGTTCGGCCGATCATGTCGCGGTCGTCAGCGAAGCAACGACGTACCGCCGAAAATCCAGTCACCGATGCTTATATACCGTTGGCTCCGGCTCAGGCTCCGAGCAGCGTTTCTCCGCGACGCGCGCAACCCGCCTTGCGTCCTCGTACGAACGCGATCGCGCGTCGAGGCGCGGCGCCGCGACAACGTCTCGACGTTCGACACGGCGAACGCGAGCTCTCGCCGTTGCAAACTTTGAACGCGAAAACCCGTCTATCGTGTGCGAAAGAATACCGGTCGATTCGCCGACCGGCGCCAACGCCGCGCACCGCGATGTCCAAGATCGACGCGGTGATTCGCGCGATAGCCATCGATAGCGAAAGAGTCGCGAATCGAGCGACGCGTTGCGTGCAACGAAAAGAAAGGAGGAGGAACGGGAGGTGATGGAGGAGAGGCGGGAACGCGGGCGAGCGTAAGGAGAACGAGAGAAAGATCGCGATCGAGGACACGGGCCAGAGGCATTTCCATTTAAGGGAGGCCGCGCGCGATCTTTCGCTTCTCTCGGCGCCGCTTCGACACGCGCGTTCGCGAACCGTTTACCGCCGATGCGACGCTGGTTCTCGCGAGCCGGGGCTCTCTCGAACCGGCCATGGATTCCCGATCCGTTCGCTCTATCGTTTGCACAGTTTGCTTTATTGGTTCAAGTTGGGACGCGCGTACCGATACGCCGGCATCGTTGCGCGGTTACAGAGTCGACGCGTCGATGGGAACAGGCTTGGCGTCGACGTCCTTCAGATCGATGGTGTAGCCGTAGACTCTCGTCGCGTTCGTCGCCGGATAGTAGATCTTGTCGACGTGTCGCAACGTGTCGCCGTCGACGCTCTCCGCGATGTGGCGAACGAACGCGTTTCCGTTGGACGTGCGACCCGATTGGACGATCGTCGTCTCGCGATCGTTCGTCGCGACGACGTTGTTGCCGCCCACGATGGTTCCGCCACCGATCGTTTGTATCGTGCCCGTGGCTGGAACAGAATCGATCTCGGTTACGGAATTGTCGAGTCGTGGAAATCGACGTCGTCGTCGTCGTCGTCGTCGTCTCGAAACGCGCGGAAAAAGAGACAGAGAGAAAGAGAGACGCGGAACGCGAGTCTCGCGACGCAGGAACGCGCCGGACGGTGAAAGGAGCAACGCGATCGTTCGACGCGGCGCCGAAAAGGCGGAAAACCTGAAACAGCTGGTCGCGTCGAAACGTCGGAGAATGGAAAAATGGAAAAACGATCGCGAACGCGCCTACCTATCCCTTCGTTCGCCTTGTCCGTCAATCGTCGAACTTGAGCCACCTCGGTTTGCACCGTGTCCGCTACGCGCTGATTCAGTTCACGCACGTTCTCCTGAATGTTTCTGTTCAACGCGCCGATGCTTCTGGACAGGTCGTGCAACCAGTCCGTGCCAAATACATTTTGGCCGTTCGTACCGCTGCGACAATCGAAAGGATCGTGAGTCGTTTGTACGAAAATCGAGACGGAGAAGCCGCGCGCGGTCGCCGAAGCGTGACTAACCTGCGCAAAAATGCCACGACGACGAGTATCGCAACGCCGATTCCCAACCTCATTCTGCGTTCTCTCGCGCGATCGACTTTTCCTTTCTTTCGCCGCTCGTTCTTTCCCGCCGTCCGTCGAATTTCTTCTTCTTCTTCTTCTTCTTCTTCTTCTTCTCGATGCGTCGAACTCTCTGCAAGGGGTGGCAACGCGTCGCGTGCTCTTTCTCCAACTGCCACGAAAATCCTAGTTCCGATGCTCGCGCGCTCCGTACGATCCAGCGAATCCCCTTGTTTGAACGGATCGCGCTAGCTCCGACGAGGGCGCGCCTTTCGAACGCTTCGCTTCGTTTCGTTTCGTTGCGACCGATCTCTCTCTCTCTCTCTCTCTCTCTCTCTCTCGCGCGCGCGCGCGCGTACCCAAGATAAACGATAGACGCGATATCCGCGAACGAGCGAACCGTATAATCGCCGAGCCGCCTCCAACCTCGCAAACTAATTTTCCGTTCGAACCACCGAGCTTCTCGTCGGCGCGGTTCTTCGCAACGACGGAATCCGTCGCGCGCGAATCTCGATAAAAGGTCGCGAGGTTATCGGAGAAATGCTCCCGACGAGCCACAGGGGAACGGACGCGCGACCGTTCTCCTCGTTCCGGCCGACCATCGTCGACGACTTTTCGCGATTTCGCGACACGCGAGAGCGGTTCGTCGTTTTTCTCGCTTCTTCGTCGCAGCGGACGAAAGACGAGGGACGTTTCGGCCGATCCTCGCCCCGCACCGGTATCAAAACTGGTTCGGAGCAACACTGGCCGAAATCGTACTCCGTATAGAACGCAAACAAAACGGTCCGGACCGGGACCAGCGACGCATCGATCTCGTCCTACGGTACGCGCGGCCGCTCGTCCATCTTTCCGACCTTGAAACCTCTTTATCCTCCCTTTCTTCTCCGAGCGTCTCGAACCCCCGCCGCCGGCTCCCCTCGCCCCAAGATTCGACCTAACCCGTCTTCGGTCTTTTTCGTTTATTCTCCTCGGACGCTGGTTCCGTCTTCCATTTCGCTGGCCCTGTTCCGGGCCGAGTCCCGCTACTCCCGCTGCGCAGGGGCACTTTTCCCCCTATCGAAACGTCCCCGAAACGTCCGGAGGCTACCCTCTTCATCCGTGGTCGACGCGAGGGTTCGGCCAAACGACCGAAGCGCGTCGTCGCGTCCACCCCGAGAGGTCGGACGGTAGGCTCGACGACGGTCGCAGGAACGAATTTAAAGATACCGCGCGCGGCCGACCCACGGCCATCTATGGAGGATCGAGGAAACCAGATGGATCGTAGGAAGGTCGACGCGTGCGTCGCGCGACCGCACGTACGCTCCGGTCGCGATACGCGATGGAAAGAGTAGCGCGGGCTACGGTAGGCTACGGGGCAGGCAACGGCGAGCCGAGCTCGATGGCGTCGAAGGGGAAGGAGGGTGGAACGGGTAGGCAGGCAAGCGGACGAGCGAGCAGGCAGGCAAGCAGGCAGGCAGGCAGGCAGGCGAGGCAGGCGAGGCAGGCAGGGAGGGACGAGAAATACTCGACGACGGTGGTTCAGTGGTTTCGCGGTAGTCGTACCGTTCAGAGGCAATCTCGACGTTCGCCGTTCGTTTCTCTTTCCTTCGAGTACTCGATCGAGCACAACGGAACGTTTCAATGTTTTTTTCCTCGATAATCTCTCGGGCACTGTGCTCGATCGCTGCGCGAGTTTAACGCTCGAACGGACGCATCGAAAACACCGTGCTCTCTCGAGCCGTTCGCGAGTTACATGGGAATCGAAGATCTCGGCCGATACACCGAGATTTCCGTTCGTCGAATCGGAGTACGTAGAACCACGGGTCGAGCAACCCGAGCCATGCACGAGAAAAAGGAAAAGACCGGCTGGGTGAAATCCGAGGATATGTGATCGGTTCTCTCAGGATCGGAAGCTGTAAGTACGATAGGAATAGAAGTTTAACGAGCGTTTTACGAGCGAGCCGTGGATCGTTTGTTGCGACCAACGATCGTCGTCTTCGTCGTCGTCGTCGTTGTCCGCGTCGCGTTCGATCGGTCGCTGCTAGTTTTCTCTGTTGTATTTGCGCGCGTACCATCTTCGCGACAGGCAGTAAGTTAGATTGAAATTTTTCTCGCGACCGTCGGACCCGAGCCGGACCGGCCTGGAGGAAGCGGGCCGGCTTCGGGGAAACCCGACTCGGGACTCGATACCTCGGCAACGGGCCGTTACGGCACGGACCGATTATCTCGTTCCTCGGATAACCGAAACCCAAAACGCTCGACGAAACAAACTCATTCGTTTCGACCGAACCAACGGGCTCGCTCCTGCTCGAATATCCGTGTTCGACGAGGATTCGACGAGGATTCGACGAGGATTCGACGGGGACGGACGGAGAAGGGCGGAGACGACCCAAGGAACGCGCAGGGGAGAAAAAGACGGGTATTTTACGGATAGAATCGACGGTCGTCTCGTCGCGCGGCGGCGATTCCCCTTGAAACGTCCGTAAATCGTTTCTTCCAGTCACGTACGAACGCGCGATGTTTTGTTCTGGCTCCGGCGACCAGCGAGCGCGCGTATCCTTGGGTAATTCGAGCGGTTCAGAGGGTTCGAACGTTTTCGTTCGCGACGCTGGCAACGCGCAAAGTTACGCGGATCGCGAAAGAAATCGCGCATCGTCCGATTCTCCGTTGAATCGGTCGGAGCCGATCCGCGCGAAGCGGCGCGACGAGTTTCAACGGTCCGTATAAGGAGCTGCTCCGCCGCCGGTTCTCTCTTCTGCCCGCCGCCGGTCGTCGTCGGTCCGCTCGAACAACCTCTCGAGGCGGCTCGTCGCGACGACGACGACCCAGAAAATGCGCGCGTCGCTTCTCCGAATCGTCGCGACGTACCGCGCGCGAATTCGCGAACGAGTTCTCGCCGAATCTCGCTCCTCGGGGTCCGGGCGACGCGCGACTCGCGACGCGTAAAAGTCACACTTTCTCTCGCCCGCGGCAAGGCAGCCTCGACTCTGCCTTGCCTTACCACCTTGGCTCGCCTCGACTCGCCTCGACTCGCCACGACTCGCCTCGAGATCCTCGTTTTTCCGCGACGTCGCCGCGCGAATCGACGAAACGCTCGATCGATCGATCGACGTTTTCTCGTTTACGGTTTCGCGGCGAGACGCGCGGTGCCGCGTTCGGGTAGACGGAGCGACGCCATTGCTTCTCCGCTTATCGTCGACGTCGATCTTCGTCTCGTCGTCTCGTAGTCCGATGCGACGTCGCGGAGACGCGTCTCATCGTGCATGGGCGAATCTCGGCCTCGGCCTCGGTTTCGCTTTCTCGAGCTGGTCGCGTCCATCGACGCTCGACCGAGATTCGTCCCGTTTAAACGACCGTGATTCGTCGCCAAGCATCGTACGGCTGCGTCGGTTCGCGAGACTCCGACGTCTCGTCGGCAGAAGGGCGCGCGCTCGTCACCGATCGCGGAAAACTTGGCCAACGAAAAGATCTCTCCGCGTCCGTTGAACCGATCGCGCGGCTCCGCGCGAAGCGAAACGCTGCTTTCCCCGTAAACCGTTGACCGGAGGTCGAGCGGCGACGGACGACCCTGTTATCGGCGACGAGCGCGACCGCGACCACCTGCTTCGCTTCGAGATCCCGCGTTGTTCGTTCGTTGATTTTCCAACGAACCGCGACCGCGGTCGCGGCGGATCGACGCGAATCGCCGCCGGTCCGCGCGGGTCGGCGCGGACGACCGAGCGGCGGCGGGGTATCGACTCTCTCGTCGCACCGAGGAGAGCCGCGTCCGCGTGACCATGTTTGGCGACCCGCTCCCATAAAATTTCTCGCAGACCTTTCGCGCGCGCTCCGCCACGCGCGGCTACGCTTTATTCGCGCTTCGACGTGCTCGCGCGATCCGTTCGCCTACCGACGCGAGATAAATCGCTGCGAGGAAACCGCGGAGCCGCGGCCGCGACGTTTCCGTTCGTGGACCGAGAAAACGAGAGCCGGTCGCGCGCGATTCCTCGGCAGACGAAAAAGAGAGCCACACCCTGCCGAGGAGGAGTCGTTGGAAAAACGACGTCGGACCGGGCCAAGTCGGCAGAGAGAGAGAGAGAGAGAGAGAGAGAGAGAGAGAGAGAGAGAGAGAGAGAGAGAGAGAGAGAGAGAGAGATGGGAAAGCAGACGAGAGCACGGCGAATTCGCGTTACCGTTTTCTACAGAGTAGAGCGCGACGACGACTATTCGGTCGTATTGTTCGTCGCGCGTCGTTCTCCGTGCACGGTCGACGGATAAGACGCGACGAAGAAACGATCTAATCTCGTGTTGCTTCTTATCTCCGGTAATCGAAACTCGACTGGAAAGAGTCTCTCGCGCGATACGAAGGCGTTCGTCGGTCGCCGAGCTAACGGTACTCCTCCGCGAACATCTCCGCGACATCGAGCATCGTCGTTTCGTCCTTCTCGCTCCCAGGCTTCGCGGGACCAGCCTACCGGATCGTTTCGAGAGTTTCCTTCGAATTCGAGCGTACGACGCCCACGCATCGCCACCGGCCGCTCCGGAACGACGGATCGCGACGGGGCCCGTCTTCTTCTTAGGTCGTCGATCGCGTTCCGTTTATTTTCCAACGCACGATTATCCGCGTGGCAGGGCTCGACGGGCAAACGAAAAAGGCTACGGCCCGAGAACGGACGACGCGGCGATAGAAGCGAACGGTCGTTACCGTCCTAACGGAGAATCGGCTATCGGCGACTCGATAGACCGTGCGCGCTCGCTCGCGTACCGTCTCTTCGAACCGATACGGTAAACCGTCTTCCGCGTGGCCTCGTTCGCGGCGGCGGATGTCTTCGTATCGGACGACGCGTCGCGTCGACTTCTCGATCGATCGATCGATTTCGTGCTTTCGATCCGAGCCCGGACAAACGTCCACGATCCTTCCGTTCGACGGAGAGCCCGCGTCCGCCGTCCCTCGAACGGTTTCGGGACCACCGTGGCGTTCCGCGCATCGTCGTATCCTCGGCCGCCGGATTTTTAAAAAGTTTACCCTCTCGAGACCACCTCGACGTCGACGTCGACGTCGACCGGAATATTTGACGCGTGCTGGCGCGCGCGACCGAACGATTCGGTCGATTCGAACGGTAAACGACCGACGAACGTTGCCGGCGCGACTCGCTTTTCGAGCCGTGTTTTCCAGCGAATCGCGAACAGACTCGAAGAAGAGGAACGTCCTCTCCCCTCGTTCCCGCGTCTCGGTCGTCGTCTCTTCTCCGCGGATTCGGAGCTGGACGGAAATACGCGTACGCGGCGCAACCGCGTGGGTCCGGCGGCCGTATCTCGAGTCTGCCCCTCGTCCCCGGTGCTTCGTCCTTTGTCCCGCCATCGTCTATTCATAGAGGAGAAAGCGCGAGGCGTCGCGGCGACGGTCCCTCGAAGAAGAGGATGCGCGAAAACGAGAGACGGCGGAACGGAACGTCCGCGATCCGCGATCCGTTCGCCGATCGATTCTTCTACCTTTTCTTCGTTTCAGGTGCAACGCGGACGCGGCGTCGTTTCGAGATGGATTCGAAACGAGGCTCGACGCTGCTGTTTACGATGGTAACGCTGGTCGCGGCCCTGAGCGCCACCGACGACTTTCGACGCATCTCCTACGATGGTAAGAGAAAAGGCAAAGATGGATTCGCCGTTGTCGTCGTCGTCCTCGGTCGAACAACGGCTACGAGGAAGCTGCCCGACGCCGATCGTCGTCCTCCTCCGTTTCTCGAGCCGCGACCGAGTTCTCTCGATCGAAACGTGGGCGGCGAGACGCGGACGCGTGGCCGATGCGCGCGATGAAAAAGTTGCCGGAACGAGCGCGGACTCGCCGTGGTTTTGGCCTTTGGGCGCGCGCTCGACGCGCGGACGACGCGCGGAGCGTAGGCGGCGAGCACGGCACGCGTCGGCACGCGTTCGTATCCTCGACGAGTCGCGACATACGCTTCGATTTCTCCGTCGGCCGTATTCCCCTTCCTCGCGCCACGCGCTCTCGTACGTTTTCACGCGTTTACGCTGTACGCGCGTCGCGCGTCGCGCGCCGCGTTTCCTTTGTTTCTCTCGTCGCATCCTACGGCGGCGCGGCTTCGTTTCTCCTTTCTCCGAGGAGGATGCGAGCGCGAGGCGGGTAATCGCCCCGACCTCGAGCGTCGTCCTACGTTGCGTGGAAAGCTGTCCGAATCGGTGCCAGCGCGTGCGCGCGCGCGCGCGGACGTACGAGATTCCTCGGATCCGTCGCTTCGCGACTCGAGACGCGCGATCTTTCCGGTTTTCGAAGAAACTCTTAACAGCACCGGAGCACGCTTTTCCGAAACGAGATTCGCGCGACCGTCTTCGCGATCCGCGCCCGTACCGAATTAACCCGAGACGATCGGTGTTCCGCGTTGCTTTCGAGCCGATGCTATTTCGAGGGCGACGAGCGTTGCCCGAAAGCCGTCTCTCGATCGTGGATCGATCGAAATGGGAAAACGCGGCGCCGAACCGCTTCCAACGTGGATCGAATTCGAGTGGACGTTGACGCGTTGTCCTTTTCCGATATCGCGACGGAAAGAAAGAGCACGCGTATCGCGGAAACGCGAATAGGTGGAACGACGACGCGTCGCGGACGGGGAACCGGCACGGAAAGGAGAAAAAGTCGCGGAAAGGGAGGGAAAGAGAAGGAAAGAGAAGGAACGAGAGGGGACCGGTCGGCCGGGGAAGGGATCTCGGTGAAAAAGAAAAGGCGGAGAGTGAAGGGAGGATACTCGAGAGGCCTTCGAGATCAGGTTATGCTAACTGGGGCCCGTTCGTCCCACACGTATCTGCTTATAAGCGCGTGTACGTGGTTGCACGGACGTCGAATGCCGCGACGGTATAGGTTTGCGGTGCGTTCGCGTTCTCGCTCTCGCTCTCGCTCTTGCCAGCGCTCTCGTTCGCGGCAGCGGCAGCGGCAGCGGCAACGGCAACGGCAGCGCCCGCGCACGCACCGTCGACCAACGAGTACCCGAATACGTGGAAACGCGAGAGGTACGACCAACGATGCAGGTATCTCGGCGGAATCGTTTCTCCGTGTCGGCAAACCGGCTGAAAACCAACAAGACCAACGCGATGGCCCGAGGAAAAACCGAGAGACTCCGAGAACGCGTTCGGAAACGGGGAGGAAACGAGTCCACGACCTCTTCGTTGCTCGCAGGCCGTGCGCCAGTTTCACCGACGAGAAGTCGCGTTTCTCTCGCTCTTGGACCGATCGAATCGATCGCCGGCGGGGCGGGAACCTTCCACCGTTGATCGTGAAAAACTGGAAAATTCCCTGCCCCGGAACGAGTCGCGGTCCAACGGCGAAACAAAGGGGCTGCCGGAGAACGCCGGCCGTACGCGTCGCGTGTTCTTTCCACGTCGTCCAACTAGTTTGTCCGGAAGAGAAAAAACGTATTTCGCGGTATACGGACGAGATCGCGGGACAGCGACCGCGCGCGCATCGCGGTCCTCCACGAACTTTGCCGAAGAAAAGTGATCGCGAAACTGTACGAAACGTTGGCACGTATGTTTCAGATTTGGTCGACACCGCGCTGTTCCAACAGGACGGAGTGACCGCGTACTCTCAATTGCTGTTCGACGTGGCCAGGCAGCAGGTTGTCGTCGGAGCACGGTAAGCGCGTCCGACGCGACCGACCGAGCGTACGCTCGAACCCGGAAACGGGTTCGGAGAAGAAATCGCAGAACCGCTCGGCGTCGGGCAAAACGAACGTCGTTGTCGGGCCGTTGGCGTTGCGCCAAAACCAGACGGTCGAGAGACGAGAGACGAGTTCTCGGGATCGTCGACCCTTTTCGGCGGTCCTCGAGAGGAGCTCGCGCGAAATTCGCGAAATTCGCGAAATTTGCGAAATCGATCGGGCAAAGATCGACGCGTGGCGAATCGCGAACGCGCCGCTGTTCGTCCTACGTGTCCGACTCGTTCGGAATTGAACGCGCGTAAATTCGAAAAATTAATCCGGTTTGTTCGCGCGATCGAGATTCGCTTTCTCGTTGGACGAAATCCGGCTCGGTTTCGAGCCCGAGTCGCTTGCACGGAAATAAAATTCGTTCGAGTTCTTACGGTCGGTTTTCCCTTCGAGAGCAGAGGCGGTCGCGCTCGTTCGGAGCGAAA
Organism: Agapostemon virescens; assembly: GCA_028453745.1. Taxonomy (NCBI): domain Eukaryota; kingdom Metazoa; phylum Arthropoda; class Insecta; order Hymenoptera; family Halictidae; genus Agapostemon; species Agapostemon virescens. Next base: position 182,098 of record CM052098.1, on the reverse strand, counting down.
AACGGAGAAAGGAGAGGCGGGCGAACGTCGGAGAACGTCGAGACGGCGCCAAAGTGTCCTGTTCGCGAGTACGCAATCGTTCTTGTTGTCGGATAATCGCGAGCTTCGCGAGCCGACAGGTAAACGAGTGGGCCGCTTTTACGCGGCGATATCGGTCGGCGGACAGTCGGGCCGGCCGGCCGGTCGAACGAACCGACCGTTTCTTGTTTACCGAACCATGGAAATTCGAACACGAAACCAGAAGGAAAATCGTGGCGCCGAGTCGCGAGTCCACCGGCGGCGGTGTCGCCGACGCGACCACGGTACCACCACCCACCCCCCGTCACGCCCTTTCGCGTGCCCGCTTTGCTCGCGGTGCTCGCGGTGCTCGACAACCGTGACGTTGCCAAATCGGAGCTCGTCGAGAAGCGACAGGTATCGCGAGCACAGCGACAGGTATCGACGATCGAAAAGAACCAACGGTTGCTCGCGCCTCGGCCCAACGGTTATATTTATCGGACGAACGTCGCCTCGCTTTCTACGCGACGCGCCGTTCTATTTTTTACGTTTCACGCGGTGGCCGATCGCGCGCCGTCTCGTCGAGGAGGCCGACGGGAGAGCGGCGAGAAGACGACACCGTCGCGACTTTCGTCGAATCGAAAGACGCTCGAGCGCGAATCGTCGGACCAAGCTCGGTGGAATCGCGCGAGGGAGCCGACAGGAAGCAATCTGTTTCAATGAGACGACTCGAACGCGACTCGCGACGCGATGCGTCGAACGCGCACTGCGGGGGATACCTCGTTCCAAGAGCCGCGAGCTCGCGAACGCGACGTTAGACAGAAATTTTGTTCGTTTCGGTTTTCGCCGAGACGACGATACGTTTTCGTAGCCGTTTCAGCGGTTCGAGGATAGCGGAGAGAAAGAGAGAGAGAGAGAGAGAGAGAAAGAGACGGCGACCGATCGTACAGGCGCCGTTTACGCTTCGCTGCGAGAGGTCTCGCTCGACTAGAATACCGCGCCCGACCTACGCGTTTCGTCTTTCGAACTCGGTACATCGCGCGTTTGCCTTTTCAGAGATAATCTGTACCGATTGACGCTGTCGTCGCTGACGCCGCTCGAGCACGCCGTTTGGCCCGCTCCGGACGACAAGATCAACATGTGCCAAAACAAGGGGCAGACGGTCGAAGATTGTCGCAATTACGTCAAGGTGCTCCTCAGCAACGGAAAGAGCTTGTTCACCTGCGGCACTTACGCGTTCAGCCCTTGGTGCACGTGGAGAGAGGTGAGTCTGTCTCGGCGTTCGTCCTCGGACAAATCGAGAAAAGAGTTTGTCGCGTCGTAGATCGAGAACATCACCAGCGTGACCAGCGAGATGTCGGGCGTGGCCATGTGCCCGTACTCGCCGCACGCGAACGCGACGGCTCTTCTCGCCAGAGGACCCACCGGAGGCCTCTTCACCGGCGCCCCGACCGACTTTTCCGGCGCCGATCCTGCGATCTGCAGAACGCTCGCGACGCCGAATCTTCGCACCCACCAATACGATTCCAGGTACGAAACGAACCAATCCAATTCCATGCTCCCAATCTCGCGATCCATTCACGCGTTGTCTCTGCGCAGGTGGTTGAACGATCCGCAGTTCGTCGGCAGCTTCGAGACCGAGGATCACGTCTACTTTATGTTTCGCGAATCCGCCGTCGAGTACATCAACTGCGGCAAGGTAACGACATCCTCCTTTTCTCCGGCGCGTTTCTTTTTCCTTTTCGACTCTCTCGTTCCTTTTCAGAAAATCTACTCGAGGATCGCGAGAATCTGCAAAAACGATCGCGGCGGACAAATCATGATGAGAGAGGTTTGGACCACGTTTGGCAAAGCGCGATTAAACTGTTCGCTGCCCGGCGAATTTCCGTTCTACTACGACGAGATCCAAGGCGCGGTCTATCATCCGGAAGAGGGCATCGTTTACGCGACTTTCACCACGCCCGTGTGAGTAACCGTTCGTCGACGCGCGCTCGTACGTTTCTCAATCGGTTTGCGATTTTTCATGTCTGGATTCCTATCCGAGAAGATAACGCGCGCGAGAAGGACAGGCACAGGTAGGTAGCAGACTAAAAATATTCACCGCGTTCGATCGTTTCGTAGCGAAGCGAAACGAGACGAGACGAGACGAGACGAAACGAAACTAAACGAAACGAAACGAAACGAAACGAAACGAGTCGGGGAGGTTACGAGGGCGGCGTTAACGCAAACACCTAAACTTTGCTCCGCTAAACTCTGCGTTGTCGCGTATTTTTAGCAACGGCATCGCCGGATCGGCGATCTGCGCGTTCAACATGTCCGCCATCACCGACAGCTTCGAGGGGCCGTTCAAGCACCAGGAAAACTCGGGCGCGGCCTGGCAGAGAGGTCCGGTTCCTCATCGGTCGCGGCAACGATGCGGAAATTCGGCCGACGTGCCGCCTCATCAGATCGTCGACAGCCAGAGATACCAGTTGATGGACAACGCGGTTCAGCCGACGACCCTCGAACCGTTGCGCGTCGCGACGCTCGAGAGGTTCACGCACATCGCGCTCGACCAGACTCCGACCAAGCTGCATCGCGGCGTCACCGTGCTCTACGTCGCCACGGAGGCTGGTCTGATCAAAAAGATCTCCGTGTTGCCGAGAACTCGAGAGACCTGCGTCCTCGAGGTATGGGGCCCGTTGCCGTCCGCTCCGTTGACCCTGCAGTTTCTCAAGGATACGCAGAGCCTGTACGTCGGCACGGAGTTTGGATTGTCTAGGTAGGTAAGAAGGAAGGAGAGGCGGCCGGACGGACGGACGGGCTTCTCGTCTCGTCCGCGTTCTTTGACTGGACGCGTTCGCTCGACAGACTAGCCGCGGTCCAGTGCCATCGGCATCGCGGTCGCCAGGCCTGCTTGAACGCGCAAGAGCCGTACTGCGGCTGGAACGAGTTGACGATGAAGTGCGCCCCCGCGCCCAGGCAAAACCATCTGGCCAACCATTGGCATCAGGAGGCGACCAAGTGTCCGGTACTGACCGATCCCGTGGACGGCGGATGGAGCGCTTGGAGCTCTTGGTCCGTGTGCCAGCACGGAACGGCGGATCACGGCCGGCCTCACGCGACCCACCCGCATCCTCGCGCGCACTCGCACTCGCACTCGCACTCGGATCACGCGGAGGTAGGTGTCTCGTCTTTTCCGAGCGATTCGGAAAGCGGAATCTTACGGAATCAACGGTCGTCGTTGCCCTCCGTCGCTGAAAGGTAAACGAACGTTTTCAGGCAACGGACAACTGTCGGTGCCAGATCAGAGAGTGCAACAATCCGCCGCCGCAACACGACGGAGCAGTCTGCACCGGCGCCAGGGTTCGAGTCACCAATTGCACCGTGCACGGCGGCTGGACAGCCTGGTCGGCTTGGTCCGCGTGCTCCCAAACTTGCGGTTTGGCCATGAGAACGCGTCGACGTTCCTGCACCAACCCGGCTCCGGCTTTCGGCGGCAGAGTCTGCGTCGGTCACGATCACGACGACATCGTCTGCATAGACTTGCCGCCTTGTCCCGCGCCGACGAAAAACGCCTCGCCGCCCCCTCAATCCGGCCAATGGTCGTCGTGGGGTCCGTGGAACTCGTGCTCTCGGCCCTGCAACACCGGTGAGTCGCGTTCGATCTCTCGTCCCCGCCCGGCCCGATCGGTTCTCTCGAAATAGCAAAAGTCTCCTCTCGTCTCGCAGGCATACGAATGCGCAGGAGGACGTGCGAGAACCCTTCGTCGCGGAAATCCAGCGGCGTCGAGTGCAACGGGTGCGACGTTCAGGTAAGCAGCGTCGAGTCTCGAAAGATCGGTGTCGCGTACGGCCGCTCGAGACTCGCTCTCGAACGGTCGTTGAACGCACGCTCCGCTTTGCCGCGCGCAGGTCGAAGAATGCAACAGCCATCGGTGCGTCGAGACGAAGAGGTACTCTTGGTGGACGCCGTGGCTCGCGGCGAACGTCACCGCCCTGCAGAACGGCGGCGGGAACCTCGGCTACGTCGAGAAACGTTTTCGGTTTAGCTGTCGAGCGCAAACGGACGACCCGTCCAGCGTCAGGATACAGCTCGCCAAAGAGGAGGAGCGTTACTGCAAGCACGACGGCGGTTCTTCCTACGCGAGGGGCGGCAGCCTCGGTCAGAACAACGCCGGCGGTCACGGGGATCTCGCGACGGAGACCGGTTGGAGCGAATGGTCCTCCTGGCGGCCCTGCGATCGTCCCTGCGGCGAAGGTTCGCAGCGCAGGGTAAGTTGGAGCAGATCGAGCAAAACGAAACGAAACGAAACGAAACGAAACGAAACGAACCGAAAAGAATCCATCTTTGCGCGTGACAGGTGAGACAATGCGAATCGCCGCCTTGCGAGGGAGGAGTTTCCCTTCAAACGAAACCGTGCAACACGCATCCGTGCCGGCCGACGACGTCGGTCGGCGGCGGCGGGGCGGCGACCGTCGTCTCGGAGAATCGATGGTCCTCGTGGACCGAGTGGTCCTCGTGGTCCGAGTGCTCGTCCTCGTGCGGTTCCGGCGTACGCACCAGAACCAGAGAATGCCTCGGCCCGGAAGACTGCGAAGGTCCTCGGCTGGTTCGCGAAACCTGCGAGACGTCGAGCTGCGAGTCCGCGTACGGGTGGGACAGCTGGTCCAGGTGGACGCCGTGCGACGACGATCGTCGACAGCATCGAAAGCGATTGTGCGTCGAACACGCGGACGGAGCGTGTCAGGGACCCGCCAGAGAAACGCGCGACTGTTTACCGGATTGCACGGACAACGGTGAGTCTCGGCACGGCGCGGCGCGCCGCCTTTTCTTCGCTCGTTCATCGTTTCTCCTGTTTCAGACGTGAACGCGCCTCGAGCGAGCATCGAACAGCCGGGCGTTACGATCGGCGTGGTGGTAGCGAGCTGCGCGGTAGGATTTCTGATCGGTTTGGCGCTGACCGCGATTCTCGGCTACTGCTATCTGAAACGACGCCAACGGCGAGTCCCGGGCAGCCCTCGCTACGCCGCCAAGCAGAATCCTTACGTGACGGTTCCACTGAAAGAGGTGAGAGAGCGTGCGAGCGATTTCATCGCGAAACGACGCTAGTCCGAATCGATCGTCCATTGTTTTTCGCGCAGGTGAACGCCAAACGACAGCCCAGCTTCTCCGGCAGCACGAACGGCAACGGTACTCTTCGAGGAAAGAACAACGCGAACGTGAACGGCCTCGGTAGTCCAAAACCGTATCCGAAGAGCCTCGATTACGAGTCTGCCACGCTGAAACGCAACAGCCACGGACAACAGCACATCCGAGTCGATCTGGACCAGGACAAATACTATTGAGTAGCAGCAGCAGCAGCAGCAGCAGCAGCAGCAGCAGCAGCAGCAGCAAAGGATCGTTGTCCGATCGAGGGGACCAAGCGCGCGGCGAACCAACCGTTGTGTTGAATCTTCTCGACGCCGAAGATCGAAAGTCGTCGGCGACAGGTTCCGATCGGATCGGCTCGAAACGCGCGAGACCAGAGACTTTTACCGAGTGGCGAAGGAGACGCGCGAGAACGCGATCGAACGCGATCGAACGCGATCGAACGAGAAACAACTACGGTTACTCTTTTTATTGTACAGACAAACGATTTCTATTCGAGTTTTATATCGAACGAATCAGTGCCATCGCATGGACGAGCGCGCGAATGGAATTGCACCCGAAACGAACTTGTACGTATGTATGCGTGTATGTATGTATGTAGATATGTATGTAGCATGCGCGTGCGCGCACGATCGCGCATCGTTTCGATTGGCTCACATTGAGTCGCGAAAACGCGTGGAGAATACGCGCGGACAACGTCGGTCTTTGAGAATACCAATAAAGCAACGACCGTTCGTCCGGATAGGGCGAGTCGCGTCGAAATCTCACAAATCCCGAGCCAATCGTTCGATCTCGCGGATCGCGTGATCCATCGAGGCTTCCGTCGGGGGAGGTTGACAGGTGACCACCATGCGGAAAAAGTTTCCGTGGTTCTTGTAGGCGAGCGGCGTGTAGCCGATCATCAGCGAGCCTTCGAGCATCATGCGCTCCTTGATCTTGGTCGTGATCCCGTACAATTTGTTCCACCAATCCTGCGTTTCCCGTTGATCGCGCATGCTCGGCGGCACGTACCTGAAAAACACGAGGAGACGATATCGGGACAGCGTCGAATCGCTCGACCACACGGGTTTCGCTCTTTTACCGACCAGAAGCAGACGTTGCAGCCCTCGTAGCTGGGCAGGACGAGCCGAAATCCCGGCCGTTTCTCGATGCGATCGAAAAAGTATTCGGTCGCGCGCATGGCGTTGTCGACGGACTCGCCGAGTCCTCTGGTTCCTCGCGCTTTCCACATCAGCCAGAGTTTCGCCGCGTCCACCTGAGGGGGAGAGAAGAAGGAGGAATCGATCTCGATCTCGATCTCGCGCGCCTCGCCTCGCCGCGCCGTTTATCCGTTCTACCTTTCTTCCGCATTGCAAGCTCTTGTCGCCCGTGTCCCACGATACGTCGTAGTGCTTGTCCTGCTGGAAGAGATACTTGGCGCCCGCGCAATTCGTCTGGTGCAGCAGATTCTTACCCTTGATCAAGAACAGCGAACACTGGAACGGAGCGCCGAGCATCTTGTGCGGATTCCACGCCATAGAATCCGAGCTGCGACGACGATAACGATAAAGATAAGGGAGATCGTCGGATACAAGGGAAATCGACTCGATCGTATTACGTACAGCTCGATTCCCTCGAGGCGCGTTCGATACTTTTCCGACAGCAACAGCGTACCGCCCAGGCATGCCTGAAACGAGAGATCGATACACGGCGCACGGTCAAGCACGGAACGCTCCAGCGTGTACGTACGTCGACGTGCAACCACAGACCCTCCTCTCGACAGATCGCCGCAATTTCGGGCAGCGGATCGAACGAGCCGAGAACCGTCGTTCCGCAAGTGGCGTTCACGAAGAACGGCGCGTTTCCCCGCTCTCTCGCCTCGGCGATCGCGGACCTCAAACGATCCGGCAGCATGCGACCGAACCGATCGGTCTCGACTTTGCGGACCTGATCCGTTCCCAGTCCCAGCCAATGAGCTCCCTTCGAGATCGAGTAGTGGCCGGCCTCGCTGGTGAAACAGACCAACGGCGGCAAACCCGCCAAACCCTTCGTCTTTACCTCTGGAAACATTTTGTATCGAGCGGCCACCATTCCGTACATGTTGGAGATGCTTCCACCGGGACACATGATGCCGTCGCCTTCGGGCAGCGGAGGGTAGCCGACCAATTTCAGGGTATTTTCGATAACCGTGCGTTCCATCAGCGTGAACACCGGTGCCACTTCGTACGTGTACCTAAAGGATCGAGTATCTCGCGTCGTTATCTTCGAACTCGTAGCGTATCGGCCGCGAGATTACGCGCCGGATCGCTAACGCGTTTATCGCGTCTCTGCGTCTCGGCGTTTCGACGATCGCCTCTCCTCTTCTACTCACTGGCTCGTATTGAACACGTCCGTTAACCAAGAACCCATCAACCCGTACTCGTCGATGCCCGCGTACAGTTGATTGTGGAAATGGGGGCTGAACGTTCTCGTCGAGTATCCGACGATCCGTCGAATCGCCGTCTCGATCTCTTCCTCGGAGGCTGGTTCGTCGATCAAGTCGAGCGACATCAAATTCTTTAAAGAAAATGTAAACGGAGTGACGCGCGCGCGACCGGTTTCTCCGAACACGAACGATAAATCGCGAGAATAGGAAAGAGAGAGAGAGAGAGAGAGAGAGAGAGAGCTCACCGCCAACTCTTTCGGTGGAAGGAACCGCATCACGGGTTCGTTGCCCGGTTCGTCCAACGCCTTCTCCTCCCGTAGGATTTCGAGGAGACGCTTCAACAACTCGAACGTCTTTCCGTCGGTGGATCGTGATCCTTCCATCGCGTACCGTAAACTGCGTGCTTCGGACGAATCGAACGGAATCTCGCGATCCAAGCAAACCCTTGCCCCACCACGCTCGCTTCGACTTTTCCCGGTTCGTTTGCTCGCTTGTGTTTACGTTGATTCCGTCTAGAGCGGACGATCGTGTTGGCGCGCGCGCGCGCGCGCGAGTCTACGAGAGTGTACGCGCGCACGTACACGCGCGTTCCCAGACGCGTCGGTTCCTTCGAAAGTCCGGCAACCGGTCGGACGAAACGACGCGACAACGAGATAACGACGACGATCGCGCCAGACGGACCGGAGAGACGCAGACTCCTACGATCCCGCTAAAAATTCGAGTAGCGATAACGAAACGTTCGTTGCGTTTGTAATATTCCATGCGCGAGGGAGAGCGACATACATATATGTATATAGGGAGATGGAAAGAAAGAGAGAGAGAGAGAGAGAGAGAGAGAGAGAGAGAGGGAGAGCGAGCACGATCGTTGAAAGGAAAAAATTGCTCGTCTAAATCGAAGAAATGGAATCTATCGAGGACACGGGTTTGTCCGATCCGCGAGACGCGTTGTCGCCAACCGAGCCGTGATCGACGGGCAGTCGCGGTGCCAGGCCTTTCATCGAGGCCCATTGTCCCTCGCAGAGCTCGTAAATCGATAAACGCATCAACATCTTGCCCCCCAGAGTACCGGGTCCTCTGCATACCGCTCCGGCACCAAACTCCCACGCCGCGAAACTTTCGGACGAGTTGGCGGTGACGTTCGCTCGAGCCCGGTATCGTTTCTGCAGCCACGTAGCCAGATACGAGGCGGCGCAATCGCAATGCCACGGATTTCGAGCCAGACGAAGCTGTTCGATGGACGCCACGGGATCCAAGATTCGAGCCGGCAAAGAGGACAGATAGTTTGATTCCAACTGCCTGAGAATATCAACGTCACTGTTCAAGCGTGTTCTCTCGCGTCTCTCGCGTCTCTCGCGTCTCGCTTCTTACAATTTCCGTAAATTCGGCGTGTCCTGGAACAACTCTGGGTGCAGCGTGCCGAGATGGTTCGAGTGCAGAAACAGGGACGTCAAGTTGGAGAGACCGCGAAACACCCCGCGCGACAATCTCTCGATACCGTTCGCGTACAGCACCAGTCGCTCCAGCGAGCCCGAAGTCGCGAACAGGCCCGGCGTCATGTTTCGCAGTCGATTGTGACCCAGCTGAAGATCTTTCAGCTCAGCGAGCCCGCGAAAGGCGGACGGATGGATCTGCGAGAAAGGGACGAGCGAATCGCTGCTCGATCGAGTCGACTCGACGACGACGCCGCCCGCCGACTCTTTCGCGTCGACCGATCGTAAGAATTACCCGGGTTATCTTGTTGCTGGACATCTCGAGGGAGCGCAGTCGTACGAGCGGGACCAGCAACCCGGCGGATATCTCCGCGAGCTGATTGCCCCTCGCGTTCAACTCCCGAAGCGACGTTTGTCCGCGAAACACTTGGTCGGGCAACGCCTTCAGCCGATTATCCTCCAAACCCAGAAACCTGAGGCTCGTCAGGTCGCCGAACAGATCGTTCGGCAGAGTCGCCAGTCGGTTCTTCCCCAAGAGCAACTCCTCGAGCATGGTCAATCCTCGAAACGTACCTACCGTCAGCGCGGCGATTCGATTGCACGAGAGATCGAGCAACACCAGCAGATTCGTGCTCAAGAACAGACTCTCGGGCAGCGTCCGCAACCTGTTCGAGGAAGCATCCCTGCGCCGAAACGAAATTAAACGAAACAAAACGTTAACGTTTTCCTTCGAAAATTAGATTCGACGAGGATCACTCACAGCATGCGAAGATTGCGCGTGCTGAAAAATTGAGAACGATGCAACTCCCTCAGCAAATTTTTGCTCAACCTCAAATGCGTAACGGCGTGCAGCGAGAAGAACAAGTTTAGCGGCAGATGCTCGATGGAATTGTCGCTGAGATCTCTGAAACGGCAGCGAATTCCGTTACGCAACCGTGCCGCGATCGTCTCTCGTCCGCGCGTTTTACTCACAAATGATTCAATCGCGTCATGTCCAAAAACGTGTCCCTGTGCAGCGCCGTCAATCGATTGCCCGCCAGATCTCTGAAAGCGATCGCGCAAGGCCGTTCAACGGATTCGTTTCGTTTCTTTTCGTTTCTTTTCGTTTCTTTTCGACCGACGCGACGACTCGGCTTACAGTTTCAACACGTCCCGCGGCACGAGCTGCGCGGCCGGAAGATCCAACAGGTCCTGCCTCCAGCAAGACACCGATTTGATCTCTGGCTGACACCGACACGGTCCCTCGGCGCATATCTCCCAGTCTTCCTCGGCCGCGCCCATCTGCCAAACTAAACGATTCGTCGTCGGAAACCGAATCGAAACGCCGTCGCCGACCGGACGTACTCACCGGGTTGCTCGACCGCTCTCAGCCTCCTCTCGAGTCGCGACAACCGACCCTCGAGTTCCTCGAGAAAGGTCGAGAGATCGCTGCCTTCCGCCACGGTTGCCGTTCGCGTGCCCGCAGCGATCGATCCCGACGATTCCGACGATTCCGACGATCTCGGTTCCGCGGCCGTCAATCGGTCGACCTTCGAATTCGGAACGACGCAATCGCTCGCCGTATCGGACCACGGCATCGCGAGGTCGCGACCGATCGCCGTGGTCGAGAGGAGAAGCAACGGATAAAGGCTGCCGATGGCACGGCCCATGATCTCGAACGCGGCGGCGACTGCTTCGTCGATCGGCCGCGCGGACGACTCTCGACTGATTCGGCCGAGCGTCCTGTTCGTCTTTCGGATCGCGTCCTCGTCGAACGAGACCGACGACTCGTTACGCGCGCAACCACCGAGATTGACGAACAATGCGGCAGAATTTTGCGACGAAACGCCATCGGGCCGACGTCGATCGGACGCGCGATTAAGGTCGAACCGCGAAACGCGTCGAAAGAAAAATTGACGAGCGCGCTCGACTCGCTCGGAGAACCTCGAGGAAGCGTCGCGAGCTCGAGTGACCTCGATTCGTTCGGTGCAACGTCGACCGATCGACGATCGGCTTTGTTCTCGCGCCTCGTTCGCCTCGTTCGCGTCGTTTGCCTCGTTTACGACCGGCGACCTCGTTCGTTTCGGTAACGTCGACGTCGCGAGACATCTCGCATCGACCAACGTCTTTCACGGCAAATAATTTATTAGTATCGTAAATAATAATAATAAAAATCAATAATAAATAAGCAATAAATAAGACTCGATTCGACGAAGGCGGCCATCGAGGGAACGCTACGATCTTCGCCGAGACGATCGCGCTTCTTCCAACGCGTAGCTGCGCAACAGCGAACCGTAGTCGTACAAAGTTTCCTCGAGAAGCCTTCGCCGCGAGGAACCACCAGATTCGACGCTGTTCTCGTTCGATCGACCAACGTTGTTCAAGCTTTCGTATTCCTCGAAGGCGTTGCTCGCGAACGCTGCCAGCTCGTTCAACCTCTTCCAAAATCTCGGATCGGCCTCTCCTGAAATCAATCGACGAAATCGCGTACCTTTCGAACGATCGCGAGAACCGCGACGAGGGGAAAACTTTGAGGCTGTTACCGTTTAGGGATCGGCGACCCTCGTCGTCGTCGTCGTCGTCGTCGTTGTCGTCGTCCATGCTCGGCCTGTTTCCTTTCTTTTTTATCTCGAGTTTCGGGATGAAGAGCAACAAGCAAATCACGGCTATAAACTTGACGATCATCTTGAAGATGACCAATTTCAGAAGGATCTTGGCCAACGTGAAAGCGTTCAGTTTGAGGGCGAACGGCCAGGCAAAGTTTATCGACGGAAGCGCAAACGACGGAGCTTCGGACATTCCATGGGGTACGTCGTAGACGGGCGCCGGTGGTCCGTACGCTGAAACGTTAACGTTAATTCGTCAATGATTTCGCTCGATTCGCGCGACTGGACGAAACGCGGCGAAAGCGAAAAAATTCAAGAAAATACATTGAACGCGAACGCGATACGATACCTCTTCCCTCACCTTGCTGCTGCTGCTGCTGTTGCTGCAGCGACGAATGCGAGTAGTCGTAAGAGGCCGTTGGATAGCCATTGCCGGGTGGACCGTAGGTTGCTCGAGGAGGTCCGTAAGAGTTTTGGAACGCGCCAAAGTCGACGGATCCTCGGGTGGGAAGGGTGTACGAATCGCTCGGTACCATCGAGAAAGAATCCCGATTCGGCGAACCGTAAACGATTCGCGGGTGCGTCGTCGCGCCGTCGGAATCTTTGCCCGTGTAAATCGGGCCCGGGACGTACTCTTTTCTGCGCTGAGAGGGGCCGATCGCGTCCGTCGACACCAATCCCTCGCGAGGATCCGTGCTGGTTCGGGAGTGACTCAACGCCTCCAGATAGCTGTCTCCGGGCAAACTCGCTCGTCCGATCTTCCGACCCTTTTGCTCGGTCGATTTTCCTCCGTCGAACTCCGTCTCCGCGAATTTCCCGCGTCTCTCGTATTCGGGAACCGACTCGACCGTCGTCGTCGCGTTCGCCCGACCATTCTCGACGAACGCGGCGGACGCGGCGGACGCGGCGGACGCGGTCTTGACGGAACCGTGGACGAGATCGTTCGCGCTCGTCGGACCGAGAACGATCAGCAACGCGAAACAAACGCGAAAGAACCGCCGCGAATCTCTTCCGACCGGCGCGATCATGTCTGCCAGAGAGACGCGAGAGGACGATCGACCACCGAGTCTCGTACGCGAACGCTGCACTGCGAATCGATCGCTCGCGTTCCGAACGATCGAACGATTCTCGACGTTCTGAGTTTTCGAACAACGTCGAACAGCGTCGAGCGAGAAAACGCTGTCCACGAGTTCTCTGTTCCCCTCGGACGCGTCTTTGGCATATCAATCGAGTAGCGGTCCTCGGCCTATATCCGAGCTTCCTTTTCACCCGGTCGGCCGCGCGCCATCGCTCGAATCGAACGGCCAAAGCCGAGCATCGGGTCGCCGATTCCCCTTCGATCGACCGGGTCGCGGCGTCTTCCCTTTCGCCGATATCTCGTCGATTCGATTTCGCGCGGTCATCGATGAAAATTCCAAACGCGAGATCGCGGGTAAGCGTCGCGCGTCGTCGCGCGTCGTCGCGCGTCGTCGCCCGCCCCCAATTGCTATGCGTCGCGCGAGGTTCGCGCTAACGGTCTCGCGATTCGTCGAATCCTCCTACGATCGTCGTCGCGATCCGCTGACCTACTGGGCCCGTCCGTTCGTTCGCATTCTCGCGCTAGCGCGCGTCACGAAAGCGAAACGTTTCGTGGTTTTCGGTGACCGCCGCGCGTGATCGATAAAGTCGCGGTATCCGAGCAACGAACGCGCGATTCTCCTAGACGTCGTCTCGTCGTCGGTCGACTCTTCGAACGGACGAGGATCGCGAGAACAGGGACATGCGGTTCGCCGACGTCGAGACGCCGTACGTAACCAGCAAAATCTCGTAACGCGTAACGCGTAACGCGAGGATCGTGGTCGCGGGCCGACCGTTTGCATTTTTTCGCAGATGGGTGAAATTCGGGAAAGCTCGGGACTTTGCGTTCGTCGGAAGGGACGCCGTCGTCGCGGTCTCGGGCTTGTACGCTCGTTTCTACGACTGGAACACCGGCGAGACGAGAATCGAGAGATTCGAGGGCCGCGACAGAGGAGACGGCGCGTCTCGCGTCGCCGGGCTCTCGTCCGCGCCAATTTTCTCCCTGGTCGAGAGAAGGTGCAACCCGAGGATCGCGGTGTTCGCGTATCCGTCGATGCGAAGGATAGCGCGATGCGACGACAGTCGGAAGGCTAACGGGTACGCGTGTTGCGCGTTCGCCGGCACCGAATATCTGTTGGGTCAGACCGTCTTTCCCGATTTCCGGACGATCCTATGGCACTGGAGAACGGGCGAGCTCCTCGCGACGACCGATCCCGTCGCGGCAACGATGGACCCCGCCGGCGATCTACGCGCAACTTTCGCGTGAGTTCTTCCTTCCAACGATTCGGTCGCGATCCAGGCGGATCGTGGCCGATCGTATCGTTTCTTCCCGTTTCTCGACAGATGCTCGTCGGATTCGCCGTTGCTGGTAGCGAGAACGTTCTCCGCGACTCCGACCGCGCCGCCGACGATCCACCGAGTCTTGTGCTGTTCCAAGGTCGTTCGACTGTTTCCCATCGAGACGAGCGGCGTTTCGGATCGAAAACCAATTTCCCTCTGCTGGACTTCCGAAGGGACGTTGCTGTCGTGCGATCGACTCGGCAACGTCGAGGCGTTCGAGATCGACGAGGACGAGGCTCGCCCCGTCGGAACGGTCGCGCGATCGTCCGTCCGACCGTCGAGGAATCCCGTGCTGGTGGCTCATCGGGACGGAGCGATGCTCGTCGTCGCGTCTCCCGTCGGGGACTCGAACGGCCGGGACGTTCGCGCCACGGTATCGTACCGATACTACGCGTTACCGATACGCGCGCTCCGTTCCAACCGTGTTTGCAGTTTTTCAGAAGGCCGACGACCGCGACCGCTCGGAGCGACGAGCATTGGCGGCCAGTTTGGACGATCCCGCTGCCGTCGTATCCCAGCCGGGCCGAGAGTCATCCGAGCGACGACAGAATCGTCCTGTTCGGAGAGCGCGGCGAGACGTGGGCCATCGCGGGCGGATCGCGCGATCGCGCCCCGCGACTCGAAACGCTGCCGGTCGCGGACGACGTCGGCGAGGCGACGGCGATCGCGCCTCTAAGCGACCCGTACTTGGCGGTCCTGTCGAGTCGTCCCGAGTGCCGATTGTTGGTGGTCGACGCGACCACCGGAACCGTCCTCTCTCCGAGGAATTCTTATCCGTCGTTGAATCATCACGGCGAAGGTCAGGTTCGCGCGGAGTCGAAACGAACGAGCAACCGGAGAAGCGACGAGCGACGAGCGACGGACGGACGGTAATAGCGGAATAAGCGGCGATCGTTTCGGTTTCAGTGACGCGCCTGGCCTCGCATTCCTCGTTGCCCCGTCTAGCGACTTGCAGCGTGGCTGGCAATTGTCTGATGGTCGACGTCTCGACGCCTTCCGCCCCGAAGATCGCGCGCTGCGTTCATCTGCAGAAGGAACCGTTGGATCGACTGAAATTCTCAGAGGACGGAACATTGCTCGGAGTCGGATCTTCTGGTTCGGGTCGAGTCTTTCTTCTGGAGGCGGGAACCGTCACCGACCGAGAAGTCGCGGCCGCGTTCGACGTCGGCTGTCGGGTAGGAACCCGCGACGGTTCGCTCGTCCTTCGGCCGTAATCGCCGCGTTTTTCCAACAGATGGTCGACTTTTTGATTTACCGCTCGGACTCGCGCGACGAGGCAAAGGTGCTGGTTCTCGCGACGGCGAGCGAGAGGCGTCCCGCGGCCGGTGCCGCGATCGCGGTGTTCTCCTGCCGGCTGGACGGCGATTTTCGCGCAACGGCGAGAGCGGATCGCGCGATAACGGTGCCGTTTCCGTACGAGAGCTTGCACGGCGACGGCTCGTGTCCGGTCGGCGAGAGGGTGCTCGCGATCCCCTGTCTCTCCGATCGATTGCATCGAATCGAATTCCAGGTAAGACGGCGCGGAGACGGGTGTCTCGAATCTCGCTTCCGACCCGCGTTTTCCTTCCGTTGCCGCTTTCCAGGCCGAGTTCCGGCAGGCGACGCTCGTTAACGTCGTCCCGTCGCTGCACCGAACGAGAAACCTCGAGATCGATCTGCACCGCGGTCGAACGCACGATCGCGCCATCTTGCTCGCGTGCGCTTACGACGGAACCATCGTGGCGCGAGAGGACGCGAACGCGCTGCGAGTTTTAGCGGTTTTCGCGGCTCATCACGGAAGCGAGGGTGGCGCGAGGAGCGCGGTGCTCGTCGCCGACGCGATAGTGTCCCTCGGCCGAAACGGAGATCTGGCCGCGAACAGGTAAACGTCTCTCGACCGTTCCCTGGTCGACGTTTGCAAAAACGACGTTGATCTCGACGATCTCGACAGGATCCCGGAAGAGAGCGGCAAACGCGTTCTCGACGTCGTGGACAGCGTCCGGTCGCCGAGGCCGACGACGATCCTGGACGACTTTGTCGACGTCGAGGAGATCGCGCGCGAGAGCGAGAACGAGAACGAGAACGAGAACGAGAATGAGAGCGAAAACGAAAGCGGCGACGGCGAACCGACCGCGCAGGAGGAAGACCGCTCGAGCGAAACGTGGATGGAACGGAGCCTTCGCAAACGGATCGTCGCGGACGAACGACGAGCGCGCTCGACGCGTCTCGCGATCCTCGAGGATTCCAACGATTTGAAACGGCGGGTGAGTAGCGACCGACGATGCGTTCTTCGCTTCGACGGACGAGACTTTGACGCGATTTCGACGCAGGTAAAGTCTTTGCTCGATGCGAACGAGACGGAGCCTCCGGCGGCCAGGCTTCCCGTCCGGGCGTTCGACCTAGACTCGGAAGCCAGAGAGCGCGAAGCGGCAGCCGCCGAGTCGATCGAGAAACGACTATCGGAATTGGTCGAGGAGCGCATCGACCGATACGATCGAATCGGTCGATGCTTGCGACGGAGATTCCTCGAACCTCTGCTCGTTCCGCCGAGTCGCGTTTCCTCCGTTCTGGGCAAATCGAGAGTGACCAACTATCCTCTGACCGAGACGAGTTCGAGGGACGCGGATCTGCTGGCGTGGTGTCGATTCTCCGAGGCTATCGGACGGACGGTGTCCAGGTGAGCCGAGAGAGCGTCGCGAAGAGACCGTCACGTACGCGGAACTCGGTGTTTCAGGTTGGAGGCGGAACGCGACGCGGAACCGTCGAACCGAACGAACAGCGCCAAACGAGATCCGGCGAATCCGTTCGATTCGCGCCACGGATATCTGCAGGTTCGGCAGGCCAGCGTTCTCGCGATCGACGCCGAACGCGTCGCCAAGATTCGATTCAACCGACTGTACGAGGAGATCCGATCGACCAAACGAAGGGAGGCAAAGACGGCGATCGACCGCGCCGAGGAAACGCGTCGCTGCGTCCTCGAACTGACGCGAACGTTCGGCGTGGACGCGTCCGATCGGCTTCCGAACGCTTCCCTCTGGTACGAAGCCGCGGAAACGTCTTGCCTCGACGGCGATCGAACCGAATCGAGTATCGAACAGGCAACTAGCGACGACCGCGACGACCGCGACGACCGCGACGACAACGACGGCGGCGAGACCAATGCCGAACGAGGAAAACGCGGAACGTTAGCCGACGCGAAAGATTACGAGTTTCGTAGATCGGTGCTCCAACGAACGATGGACGGTGTGCTCCGAGTCGGGTAAGCCGAGCGACTACGCGTTCGACGAAATCTCGCGATACGCTCTCGAACGTTTCAGACCGAAGGAGAAGGCCGAGAGGATCGTCCCGCTGCCGGATTGTCTGGCCAACGAAATCGATCCGTCCGATTACACGAGGGAGGACGCGGAGGCGATCGAGGCGTACGAGACCAAGATGCGCGCGTGGCGAGCCGATCGTCTCGCGTACAGATCGTCGCTGGAAGAGAACGCGGAACGAGCCAAAGGTCGGTGGCGGTTAAGGGTAAACGAACCGCGCGAGCAAACGCTCCAACGACGAGACGAAACCCGCTTCTGCTCGAATTTCAGAGGAATTTTTGAGCCGCGCGAGAGCGTTCGACGACCGATTGAACGAGTTGGCGACGGAGAAGATTCGAGTCGAGCGAGCCGTGCTTCTCGAGCGATTGACCGCGTCCTCGACGATCCTGTGGCACCGTCGGATCGGCCGACACAGACGCGAGATACGACGCGCGGTGGAGCGCGAGATCTCGCCCGCCGCCAAGAGGACGCGCCGCCTCGCCGCCGAGTCCGAGCTGTTCGAGGCGGGACTGATCGAGCTGAGAAATCGGTACGAGGCGTCGCGCAGGCGAGACAAGCTGCTCGAAGAAAAGTATCGCACGGATTATCTCGATTCGAAGCAACCGATCGCGGCGGAACAGTTGCTGCGAATCTACCGGAAACGGCCGAGAACCTCGTCGTTGATCGTCGCGTGCGGCACGTCGCTCGCGTTCCTTCGCGAGCTCGCCGAACTCGTCTCGGATTCGGCGACGACCGAATCGGAGTTGCTGCCGCGAGATTGGCTCGATTATCCGAGATGTTTGCGGGATTTGGACGCGATCCCGGACGGCGGTCTACCGTCCAGGGTGGAACCGGATCAGTGGCGGGAAGCGTGCGCGCTGCGACGTCTGAAAATCGAAGCGGAAATCAAGGTAAGCGGCTGCTCGCGATCGCTTCGCCTCGTCGGGCCGTTCTTCTGCTCCTTCCGTTGCTTCTTCGCGCCCCGTGTTCGCAGGTCAAGATCTGCGCGATCGAGCTCGCGGAAGCGGAACAGAGTCTCGCGTTCCATCGAAGGGCCTGCTCGAACGCGCGCGCGGCCCTCGCGCGCGCCAAAGACGACGCGCTTCGTCTCGAAAAGGCCATGCTCGAGCTGCTCGACGATCGGGAAGTTCCAACGGTGCTCAAGACCGGACAGCTGCGCGAACAACCTCTCGGTCGATCCGTTTCCGAGTGGGCCGAGGCCGCGTTGATTCCGCGACGGGAACTCGACGTCGTCGCCGAGGCTCTGGCTGCTGCCGGCCGACGAAAACTGACCGAGTCCCGTCGACTGGTCGACCTGCGTAGAGCCCGATCTCTGGAGGAATGGCGGCTCGAGCGTCTTCGACGAACCACGGAGGATTCGCGGGCGTGCTTGCTCGAATTGACCAACCTGAAGGTAAATCGCGTTTCGCGGCTCGCGCCATCCGTCGCAACGAGGTTCTTCGTTTCGTTCGCAGGCGAGGAAACTGGATGGCCGCGATTTCGCCCGCCGGACGGCCACCGACACCGCGGAAGCCGATCTCTGCGAGTTCGCGGCGAAAACCGTCGATCCGCGCGAGTTTTCGTCGTCGAGACTCTCGTTTCGGAAGCTGGAGGAAACGGTGAGAGCGGAGCGAGAGAGGTCGCGACGGATCTCGGCCGAGGCGCGACACTGGCGAAGAAGAAACTCGAAACTGACCGATCGAATCCGCGGAATCGAAGCCGAGACGAATCGGTCGAGACCGTCGGCCGCGACGCGAGACCCCGACGTTCGCGTCGAAACTGCCGGGTTTTGCGAAAAGAAGATTCGACGCAACTTTGAGGAGCCGACGACCCTCGAGAGTCGCCTGGAAATCTCCGAGCCGAAAACTCGTCCTACCCCGAGACCGAACGCGTGAGACGGACTCGAGAGACGCCGAGACTTTGCTCGTCGTTCGTTCTTCGCTCGCGCGCGCGCACCTTCTCGATTCTCCTCGAGGTATTTTCCTCTTTCCGTTGGAATTCCCGCGAAGGGCGTGCATTTTCCTGTAGCGCGCGACCGACACGCCCACCGCGACCTCGCGATAAGACTCTCGCCACCACCCGTTGCGAGGTGAAAGATCATCGCGCGGATATCGAATCTTGTTTACGCGTTCGTTCGCATTCTACGCGAAGCGTGCTGCAACCTTGACACTCGGGGAATTACCCGGCACGGATCGTTTGCAAGCATCTCGCGTTTCTCTATTCTCGTTTCGAACGATCTTCCCGTGACTGGAACGAGAGAGCAGCGGCGAGACGCGCCGCGTACGTTCCCAGGATTTACGCGACGACGTCGTCGTTCTCGAAGCGATCGTAGCCGGTGGAAGCGGGTACGAGGGGAAACGAGGAAGAAAAGGAATAAAAGGAATAAAAGGAATAAAAGGAAAAAAAGAAAGAGAAGCGCGATAACAACGGCAGCCCGAGGTCGATCTCGTGTTTCCTCTTTCGAGATCTCCTCTCCGTTCGCGTCTCCCTCCGCAGGTGAACGCGACGAGAGCGGGCAGCAACCGGTCGCACCGCCGCTGCATATATATAAGGAGGCTGTCGCCGAGTCCCTCCGATAGTCGTTGCACGGGTCGCGAATCGAACGAGCGCGAGCGCGTCGTTGTCTGGATCCGCGATTTCTCACCGCCCTTTTTGTCTCTCGCTTCTCGAAAGTCCGTACCTCTCGGGCCGTACGAGTTCTCGCGTCTCGCGATTCGCAATTCGCGATCCGCAAAACGAAACGAAACGAAACGACGAGATGAGACGCGACGTCCGCGGCACGGTCGTCGTCGCCTTGGCGACGGTCGCGCTTCTCGCCGATGTCGTCGCGGGCAATAACGAGGCAGCGTCGACGGGAAAAATCTGTAAGTAGAATTCCGAGGTTTCACCTCTCGCCTTCTTTTCTCTCGACGACCTTGTCGACCGGGTCGACCGGGTCGGCAGCTAATAACGCCTTTCGACGTTCGCGTCGCCTACAGTCACCATCTGCGTACCCGACGTCTATTGGAAGGAATGCAAGGAGATGATCCAAGACTCGGCCACCAAGGGAATCCCGATCGCTTGCGTTTCCGGACGCGACCGATACGAGTGCATCGAGAAGGTCGGCCAGAAGCAAGCGGACGTGGTGGCCGTTGATCCGGAGGACATGTATCTGGCAGCGAAGAACAACGCGTTGGCTTCGACGGCCGGTTACAGCGTCGTCGAACAGGTGAGGAGGGTACGAGGAGGGGAACGAACAAGCACCGTCCGGAACGTTTCTTCTGTCGTCCTCTCCGTTTGCAGGTGAGAACGAAGGAAGAGCCGGACGCGATCTATCGGTACGAAGCCGTCGCGGTGGTACACAAAGATCTCGACATAAAGGACGTTCAAGGGTTGCGCGGCTTAAAGTCCTGCCACACCGGAGTGGGTCGCAACGTCGGCTACAAGATACCGATCACCAAACTGTCCGCCATGGGAGTGCTGGAAAATCTTCACGACCCGCAATACTCTGCGCGCGAGAACGAACTGCGCGCCTTTAGCTCGCTCTTCTCGAAAGGTTGCTTGGTGGGCACGTGGTCGCCGGATCCGGCGATCGAGCGACGACTCAGTGAGTTTTCAAATTCGACCTAGTCTCTCGTCCTTGACTTTTCAACGTCCTTCTTCACGTTATCCTTGTTTTCGCGCTCCAGAGGAAACCTACTCGAACATGTGCGCTCTTTGCGAGAAGCCGGAAATTTGCAACTATCCGGACATCTATTCGGGCTACGAGGGCGCGTTGCGCTGCCTCGCCCACAACGGCGGCGACGTCGCTTGGACGAAGGTGATATACGTGAAACGGTTCTTCGGATTGCCGGTCGGCGTGACCCCCGCGGTCCCCACGTCGGAGAATCCCGCCGATTATCGATACTTTTGTCCGGACGGCAGCAAAGCGCCGATCGACGCCCACTCGAAACCGTGCACTTGGGCGGCCAGGCCTTGGCAGGGATACATGACGAACGGCGGAGCCGCCGAGTCCGGCGGCGTCGAAGCTCTGCAACGGGTACGTTGTTTCGTCTCGTTACCGTTTCTCGCGTACCACCAACGCGTCGCGCGCTTTCGCAGGAATTGACGGATCTCGGCAAACTGGGAGAAGAGGAGAAGGCCGATTGGTGGAAAGACATCATGCTGTTGGACAAAAAGACGCTGGCGGTTCCGGCGCCGGCCGTTCTACCGGAACAGCATCTGGAAAACTCGAAATATCTGGACGTGATCGAGAGAAACTCTGGTGCCGTGGGCAAGATGGCTCGTTGGTGCGTCTGGACCGACAGCGCGCTGGACAAGTGTCGCGCCCTCGGTCGAGCCGCGTTCTCCAGGTACGCGAAATTTTATCAATTCGGCGCGACACCGTGTCGCGATCGAACATTTCCCAGTTCGAACATCTCGGAACGTTTCTTCGCGTCGACAGGGACGTTAGACCGAAATTCGAATGCACCAAGGCGGGCACGGATCAGGACTCTTGCTTGAACGCTCTGAAGGAGGGCAACGTCGATCTGGTGGTTCTCGAGGGAGGTTCGGTGCTTCGAGCGATCCGAAGTTTCCGCGCGTCGCCGATCGTCGCGGAATCCTACGGACCGGGATCCACCAAGCTGGGCGAAAGACCGGCGGTCGCGGTGGTGAAGAAATCGTCTTCGATCGCCAGTCTGGGTGAGCCTAGTTTACAGAATCGTGGGACATTGTCCGTTCGTTCGTTCGTTCGTTCGTTCGTTGTCTTCGACGAATCCTCTTCGAACGCGCCTTCTCCGTTCGTTTCAGACGACCTACGGGGCAAACGCTCCTGCCACAGCGGATACAAAGGCAACTTTGCCGGCTGGACGGCTCCGATGCGCGCGCTTCGGGAAAAAGGCCTGATAACCTCCGAGGACGAGGCGGCCGACTTTTTCGGGGGATCCTGTGCCCCGGGCGCGCCTCCCAAATCGAAACTGTGCCAGCAGTGCGTCGGAAGCATCGCGTCCGGCGACGATCAAATTCGAGACGCGACAAAGTGCTCGCCGACGGCGGCCGAAGCTTTCAGAGGCGGAGCCGGGGCGCTCGCGTAAGTATCGTCTCGTCTCGAGATCGCTCGACTCTCGAATCACACGATATGCCCGTCTCTCGTTTCAGATGCTTGACGGCCGACAAAGGGGACGTGGCGTTTTTGCCATTGAC
This sequence comes from Agapostemon virescens, assembly GCA_028453745.1. NCBI lineage: Eukaryota > Metazoa > Arthropoda > Insecta > Hymenoptera > Halictidae > Agapostemon > Agapostemon virescens. The sequence goes on along the minus strand of CM052098.1, from coordinate 159,719 downwards.
GGCATTGTCGCAGCTCGGTGAGTAAAACGAGTTTCGTCGCGCAGCGTTTCGAGTCGTCTTCCATCGTTTTCTCTGCGCAGACGAGAACGAGAAAGAGGAGAACGAAGACGCCGACGTCGGTCGAACAGGTGAAACGAAATCCACGGACTTTGAGTTGCTGTGCCCTCGAGGCGGCCGCGCGCCGGTCGATCAATGGTCTCGATGCAATTTCGGCGTGGAACCGCCGCGAGTCGTGGTGAGTTCCGCCGATAAAGACGCCAACGCTCTGGAGGAGCTGACGCACGGAACGTTGGCCGCCAGCAGCCTCTATTCCAAGAGACCGGATCTTCTGCACATGTTCGGCGCATGGGGAGACGTCGCCGACTCGTTGTTCAAGGTACGTACGCGCCTCGTCCGTCCTCCGCCGCGCCGTCGATTCGTTTCGAACAAGGAGATTTTTCTTGGGTTTCAGGACGACGCGCAGGGTCTGGTCTCGGTGGACAAGTCGTGGGACAAGTGGAACGAGTGGGAAACCGCTATGCGAGAGTACGGTCTCGCTTGACGAACCGCCGCACCCGTAGCAAACGGATGTTTGCGAACGTCCCGATCGCCAAATAAATGACGCATCCGAACACGATAAAACCGACTTTTATTATTCGTATCGAACCATCGAGCGAGCGAATCGTTTTCGTTTTCAGGGATCGAACGTTTCGAGCGGCGACAGCATGCTCGCTCGATTCACGAAACGTTCGGCTATTCTACCGAATCTGCTGCGACTGTACTTTTTGTACACCACCTCGAAACCGTAGTTCTTCCTTCTTGAGTTTAGAACGCAACGCAGCATCGCGACGCGTTGCCGGTCTATCTCTCGGTCCTGAAACCTGTTTCGCCAGTCTGTGACATCACCGTCGCTGCTTTTTCGCCTCCGAGACGAGCGGAAACTTTTCGCGAACAGGACGGTCGGATACGGGATCGGGAGAGCGAAATCCGACAAACGCCGAAAACGGCGACACTGACCTGTGGCCCAAGCGAGAACCGGCAGCGGCCGCGACGGTCGCGGCGGCCGCGTACAGCAATCCTCTCCAAAACAGCCATCGCGGTCGGATTTGGTCGAAAGAATCCGTGGCGCGAATCTCCTCGGTGTCGACGACGAGGCCGAGAACCAGCTCGGCCGCCGTTACGGCCACCAGCCTCGCGGACGTTCGACAAAACTTTTCGTCCAACAGGGTCGCGTCGATCTAGAAAATGAATGCGTGCCTTGGGAAACGAGACAAAGTGGGGGCGGTAGACAAGTAGACAAAGTAAAGGAGAGAGGGAGCGAGACGACTTACCGCGTAACAGCCCGCGTGATAGACAAACTCGAACGTTTCGTCGGAGATGTCCGTGCAACGTTTGCAGTTGATCAAGTGATACGATAAAAGAGAGAACGCGTCGACGAAGGTAACGTTAAAGTCCAACGTTCGCAGGATTCTTCTCTCGCAATCCATCAGCAGATCCTCCCGTTCGGCGTAGAGGTCCTTGGCCAGGCGAACCATCGTCGAAGCCTAACACGGAAAACACAACCGAACGAAAAAGATCCGAGAAAAGCGGAATAAAGCCGCGCCGAGCCGCGAATCGGCCGCGTTCGATTCTCACTCACCGTAGGAATTTTGTGCGTGTTCTGAAGCGTTTTCAGCGCGATCCACAAGGCTGTCAACGCCGTCAACTGTATCGACGCGGTGTCCACTCGCAGCCTGTCGATCGCCGCGTCGAACAGCTTCACCGCTCGATAGACTATGTAAGAGGGGTACCTGCAGTGCATCTGCGAACAATCGCTTCGATCGCGTCACGTACTCGCGTCCGACTCGCGTCGAGCGCGACGTTCGACCATCTCCTTACCCCCAAACGAAGCATAAACACAACGACGACCTTCCTCTGATCGGCGTTTACGCGTTTTCCGAGAAGAAACGTATCCGACAATCGGGGAGCTCGTTCCTCCGTTTCGCGCTCGACGATCGGCAAATACGCGTGGTATTCGGCGTTGCATATCGAGTCTCCGTGAAACGGGATCGGCGGGGCCTTGGACGCCGGCTGCCGCGGCGATTCGCGGCCGTCGAGGACGCGCTTCTTCGCCGGCGATTCACCGCCGCAACGGCGATCGTTGGGCCGTGCTCGCCGTCCAGTCGCGTCGACGATGCTCCTCTCGTCGAGCCTGAAGCAAAATTCGTCAACGATGTTACGACGAACGCGTCGCGGATCTTTCGCTACGAAAAACACAAGCGTACCCGCCGTTTCCTTGGACCGTAGCCGATGAGACGTCGCGTTCGAGCCTGTACGTACGGTCGACGATCGCGCGTCTCCCGCTCGCCGATCTCTCTACGGCCGCCTCGACGACTCGCAACGACGTTGGCGCGTTCGGACCGTTGACGATCGATCTGCGAGCAATCGCGATCACGAGTTAAGATCGTCTCTCGATGCGTGGAGCCGTCTCGTCTTACCTGAGACGACGGCGTGGAATCTTGGACGGCAACGCGTTCTTGTTTGCCCGGGATTCGTCGTCCGGCAACGGTTTCCGCGGGGTCCGACTCGCCTCTGCGAATCTCGGAGCAAGCTGAAACACCGGGAATCGAGAAAACGGCTGCGCGTTCGAACGACAGAGAAAGAAAGGGAGAAAGTGAGAAAAATCGTTGGTCGTACGTACCTGTTTGCATCGGTCATGGTTGTCGCGTGCTCGCGATCGCGATCGAGCCTCTTTCTTGTCGTCGCGGTGTACCCGAAACGGCGTCTTCCTCGACGTAAAGGCGTTAACGATGTCGCATCCTTGCCGCCCGATCGCCGTTGCTCCGGCCGTCGACTCTTTTCCTCGATCGTCGTTCGAAGACAGCGAAACGCGTCTTCGAGGACCGATTTGCTTCTGCTTTTTCACGATCCCGGGAGGCGGCTTGTTTTCCTTTCCATTCGGCAGCGAGTCGACGAGCTTCTTCGACGCGCTCGAAACTTTCGCGGGTAAAGAGTCGGGTCGCGGAACGAGCGGCATTCTTCCTTCGTTGCGACTGCTCGACTCGATTCGAATTCTCTCTCTGTCTCTCTCTCGCTCTCGATTCGCTCGCCTTCGAGCAGCGCTCGCTCGAAGAGACTGCCGCGCGCGCGTCCGGACGCGCGACAAAACTACTCGACGTGTTTACGTTCTATCGGATCGCCGAACGACGACGGCGCGCGAACGTTCCGTCTCGGAGATCGGCCCCGAATCTTTTCGCCGCGAATGTATCAGCCGCTCGACGAGCAACGCCAGCCAGGTGACGAGAAACGCGAAAGCCAAAAACACCAGAAGCGGCATCGCGTCCTCCAGTTCGACCGACGACCATCCGTCTTTCGGCTGTAATCCAACGAGCGTTGAATGAAACGATCGAAACGATTCGAGCAAACGACGGGACAAACGGTCGTCGCGCGAGCAACGTTACCTTGTTCGAGTGGGTGGCCCATTCGGCTTTCAGCAACCTCTGCAGAATTCCGCTGTCTCGCAACACCAAAATACTGAAAACGGAGGAAAACGGAGGAAAACGGACGAAAACGGACGAAAACGGACGAGAACGGAGCGCGACAACTTTGCCGAGAAATCGAAACTCTTGCGCGCACGGTCTAGTTCGAAACTCACTTGGTATCGATGAGGCCCCGATAAGGACTGGGACCCGGTACCGCCATGGCGACGGTCGTCTGCACCATCGCGTCCAGCGGTACCAGCGTGCAGTCCACCATCCCTTGGAGCACGCTCGCCATGTTATCCAGCGTCATGAACGCGTATTTGTTTTCGCGACAGACGCGTTTCAATCCGTCCAGATAGTTGACCGGCAGATCGGTCTCGCTGGCCAGCAACTCGTCGAACATGATCGCGAGCATACGATCGGTGGTGTTCTGTCGCGCATGTATATATACTGTGTTGTAGTAGGGTATACGATCGACGGGGAATACGTCGGAATAAAATCGGAAAAAAGTGAAATGCGCGAAGCGGTATACCGGTTACCTGAAAGAAACTATAGTCGGCCGAATCGCCGATCACGGCGAACCGGTAGCTACCGTCCGCCAGCATACCCTCCATCGTGGTGAACGGCATAACGAACGTCTTGACCGCGAGGAAGCTGATCAGCGCGGCCGAGTAAGCCGCCAACACGACCACCGCCGTCAAATGAACGCTCAGCTGCGCCAGTCGTATCGGATCCAGCGTCGACGGTTCCATGCCTGCCAACGTTTTTCTCGTTCGGTAAACGCGTTCGATCGGCAGTCGAGTCGGGAACGCGAGTCGTACTTACCTTGGCCGCAGAGCGCGCCAAACGCGAAAAACATCATTTCGAAGAGAGTGGATCGCGGCGGCGGCAGCGGCAACGGCGAGAACGCATCGATCGCGGCTATCGCCAGTCCAGCCATCGCGATCGTCAACGCGATCGCGTTCCAAGTGTTCGACGCGAACGGCGCCAAATACGCGTTCCACTTGACCATCGTCGTGTCCGGTTTCTTCATGTACACGCGACATCTGAACACACGGGAATGGAGAGACGCGCGCTGTCCCGTAGAAACGGAGGAGCAATCGCGTCCGCGTACTTACTTGGTCGAATAGACGGGCGTGGTGAATTTCACGACGTCCAACCTGTCGGACGTCATCATCAACTCGGTGGCCGCCAGATCCGCCTCGTCCTCTATCAACATTCTCATGGAACCCGTCCACGTGCCGTTCGGCAGTCGAACCCCCCACGAGCCCGCTTCCACGTAACTGAACCTGCGGAATCGAAAACGGCGAACCGATCCTCGAGAGCGTCGAGAGCGTCGAGACACTCGAAAACGCGATCGTCTTCCGTTCGACGGCAACGCGCTCGCTCGCGCGGCTGTTCGCCGGACATGTTACGCGGGTTAGGATCGAGGCTCGCGCGACCCAACGGTCCGTATCTTCGGAACCAGGGGAACGCGACCCGTCGGTTGTTTTACGAGAGACGACGAAGGAGCGGCGACGGCCGGAAAAGGGACGCGTTCGAGGAGAGATCGGCCGCCAATCAAGAGCAGTACTTTCGCAGGGAGACGGCCCGACAGCTGCGAGAACTTCGCGGTCGCAAGAGGCAAGCGGCGACGGACGGCGAGCCCGAGAATCGAGCGCCGGAGAAAAACCCGAGAACCGGCGGCAACCGAACGGAAGAGGATCCCGATCGAACGGCCGAACCGTGACACGGCCACGAAAATCACAGGTTTCGCTCACGTGCAGTTCATCCCTTCCTGCAGCAGATGGATAACTTCGCCGAAAAAGCCCGCTATACCGACCGGCCGATTCGCCGCGTCCCGAAGAATGCGCGAGACCGGAGGATCCTGCGACACACGAAACCAGCAATTTCTTTTCTGTCGAAGCGATCGACTCGCGTCGTCTCACCTGTACAGCGACCACTCTGATGTTGCGCCCGTACAGGTCGTGCCTGCGTTGGTAGAGGCCCAGACGCGGTCCTCGGAAACCTCGGTCCTCGTCCCACTCGCCAAACTTCATCCATCTCAAATGTTCCCGTCTGCCGATGCGATACACGTCTCTGATCACCTCGGCGTTTCCCCGACCGTCCGGCTGAACGACCATGAAAATACAGTCGAACGGCACGTGAACCTCCGACAGAAAATCCTCGAATCTGGTGTCGTTTCTCAGAAACAACAACCACGTGGGATACGCCATCGCGATCCACCGAGAAACCTGTTCGATTTCGAGAAGATTCGTAAACCGCGATCGGTTTTCCCGCGACTCGCGCGGCGGTCCAGCCGTTTCGTTTCGCGCGATTTACCCGAGAAAATTGCTCCCTTATTTCCTCCAAATCGTTCAACAGAACGAACAACGGCCTCTTGATGGAATTGTAGGTGTCACCCAGCTAGAATCAAATTTCCGAACGATCGATTACGCCGACCGAGCAAACGACTACGATCGCGGTTCCGAGGTCGCATTCCAACGTACTCGGCTCTCGAACGTGCGAAAATCCATGATCGAGGTTCGTATATTCAGAGTTCCGCTAAAGTATCTTTGAAGAGACAGCAATCCGTCGATTTCCGGCAAACCTGAAACCACGAATTCGTGTTTCATTCGAAGCGAACCGACCCGCGACCATCGTCGACGAATCGCGCTTTTTCTCTCTCTCTCTCTCTCTCTCTCTCTCTCTCCTTCCCCCTTCGCTCACCTTTCGTCTCGATCGGATTCGGCGAGTCGTGGAAAAGTATGATGCAAGTGTTGTTGAAATAGTCGTGAACGCCTCTGATCAGGTTCTCGTAGACGAAGAGAGGTCTGATCAGAATGGGTTTCGCGTCTTCCGACCGGGAATGGTCGGCCATCGTACTCCCCTTGGAGACGCAAAGCGCGAGCAACGCCAGCATCGACATACGCGTCTTGCCGGGAATTCTCGATCGGAAGACGCGATGCTCCGCCGAGAATTTCTCTGGTTCGCGCCACCGCGTCGCCATTTCGCCGTAATGCGTAGTCCGTAGTCCGTAGTCCGCGGCGAAACACTACCGCGTTCGCTTTCGCGTTCACAACCCCGATCCGCGCGCAACTGATTCGCGGCGCGCTGTCGATAATCCGTGGTAAAACGCGCGGATAATCTGCGTTTCTTCGGCCCGATAGTTGCCTAGTCCGATCGGAATCGACGAAAACACAACAAACCTTCCACCGCGAGATCGATCGCTACCGGCGACCGCAAGCGATCGCTGTCGTGATTTTCGCGAAAAGTACCCGACTCGAGGCTCTTGCAATGTTTGCGATGCCGAGCAAACATCGTCCGTCGTTCGACCGGGCCACGCGCGAATAATTCAGATCGCCGGCGGAACGAGGAACGGTTTACCTTTCGCGTTGCTCGATCTCGTACGACTTGGATTCGATTCGATCGCGAAACGGACCGTGGGAATATTTCGCGTTCGATCGTTCGACCGACTCGTCGTCGAGTCGTTCAAGGACCGTCGTGTTATCGGTTCGACCGTCGTCGAGTCGCGCAATTAGTTGGCGTTGCGTTGTTCGCGCGACTCGACGCTCTGGTCGTAAATTTTTGTAAAATGGCTCGTCGACAGCGGGTCGCGCCTCGAGAACGAGGAAAACGAGCAGAACGAACGACGCTCGACGCGCGACGCTCCCGCGGAAAATCAACCGGAAACGGAAGGCGGCGCGCCAACAACGAATACGCGAGAGGGTCGTCGTATCGCGAGAATTTCGACGGGTACGCCGATTTTGGTTGCGAACGCTCGCAAAACTCGAGGGAAAAGCCAACGCGCGATCATCGCCGTGCGCGATCGCGTTCGCGAACGTGGCTGCAAATTAGCATCGATAACGACGAACGCGCGTAGATAGAAAGAGCCACGCGAATCGTTGTCGTCGTATCGTTCCGTTCCGTTCCGTTCCGTTCCCTTCCCTTCCGTTCCCTTCCGTTCTGTTCCGTGCCGTGCCGTGCCGTACCGTACCTTGCATCGTTCCATCGCGTCGCGCGATACCAGGGTGGTGGTGGAAAAGGGTAGAAAAACCGAGCCGACGATCGGCAGGACCAAGTCGAGCTCCCAACGATCAACGTTAACGTCGCGCTTCTGAATCGTAATCCTGAACCGGAACGTCGCGATGAACGATCGTCGGACGATCGTCGCGCTCGCGATCTCGATCGCGATCTCGTTGTGTTGGCCGAACGGTTCGCGAACGGGCTGCGTCGCGTTCGCCGTGCCGGTCACCGAAATCGTTACCACCGAGGTTTCCATCCTATCGGAAGGTAAGCTTTAAACGATTCGCTGGTCGTCGGTCGGTATCGCGATTCTATGCTCGAATTACGATTTACATGGACGCATCGGCGATACTTTCAGAGACGAGATTCGACGACGACAACGACGACGAGCCGCTGGAACGGCTGATCGTGGACGCCGTGAACCTTGCTCGAGGCGTTCTAGCGAGCACCGAGACTCGGTTTACAAGGTACGTCGACGATGCTCGAGCGATCCTCTCGATCGTCGAAAATGCGACCAACGGCAACGGCAATGGCAACGGCAACGGCAACGGCAACGACAAAGGGCAGCGGCGGCGAAGAAGATCGTTAACGGAATCGGCAGACTTCTGGATCGACCAACTCGAACGAGGCGTGGCCTCGTTCGAGAAACAGCTGACCAGCCTGCCTCTGGTTCCGATCGATGCGACCAAGTTGCTGGCAAACTTAGCGGTTTCGTTGCCGAGCGTCGTCGCGCATCCGATCGAGTTCGCGTCGACCCTGGCGAACAACACCCAATCGTTGACCTTGAACGCGGCCCAATCGGTCGTGCAGACGGGTGTCGACTTGGCCTGGCAATATTTAACGACGCAAGGTCTGCCGTTGCTGCACAAAACCCTCAACAACCTGGACGCGACGAACGTGCTGCCGTCCGGTTTTCACGTTTTCGTGCAAAATTTCAATGCCTTCTACGACTTGGCGAAATTGTTCGGTTACATTAAGTGATACCCTCCGACAATTTTCCACGAATCCAAGAAACCCTGCCGTTGCGTTTGTACGCGAATCACAAAGTTTTTGATTCTTCGAACGAAATAAAGCGTCGCGCAAAACAGATGTACCGATCCTTTCGTCGATACCGATCCGATTCCGAAAGAGCGAAACGAGCGCGAACCGAGAAATCGGTCAGATTTTCGCGAGTCCCGACGATGCGGGTGCGAGAATCGTTTCGCGACCGCTTGCGACACTCGACCACGATGCGGGTTCGTTCGTTCGTTCGTTCGTTCGGTTCGGTCCCTCCGTTCCGGTTCGCGCGCGATCTTTCCGGCCACCGATTTTCTCGCTTCCGAACGGTAGGACGAGCCGATTTTCCATCGATTCGCTTTTCGCTTTTCGCTTTTCGCTTTCGGTCCTGCGACTCGCGACCGACGATGACGGATTTTTTCCGCGATTCGTCATCGCGAATTTGACGTAAATGGTCGACGGGGCGAGATAAGCATCGCAGGGATCGCGAGCGTGACGCGCGTCGCGCCTCGCCCTCTACCCGTCTCGCCGTTCCGTTCGACGAGCACCGGGGCCGAGCTGTCGTCGATGTCCGCCAACGTTTTATCTTCGACGAACCGTCGTCTCCCGTTTTGCCCGTTCTCTCCGTCGCCCCGTCGAAATCGAAAGCGGAGCTCGCTCGAATCGACGCTGCGCGACTCGGACGATTCGTCCGAGGTGCAGGCTCGCAACGACTCGCGACATGCTTCCGATTAGGAATTCGCGCGACATCCGTTCGCGTTTACGCGTTGTTACACCACGGCTCGACGATTGGCGAAACACGATGCACGGGCGCGCGCGCGCGCTCGGCAGCGTTTGTTCTCATTCGTTTCGGTTTTCGAGGATACAGGTGAACGCGCGAGCCCGTGCAGTCGTACCCGGGTCGTAACCACGATTGCGCTTCGCGTCAGTCGTCGGTACATTTCGAACGCGTTCGCACGACTCTGCGAGTTTCGATCGGAAAGCATCCGTCGGAAGATCGCGTCCGTTCGTCGACGTTGCTCGATCTCGATCGAACGAGACCGACCGCTCGCGGCGTGCGAAGAAACGACGCGCGATCGGCAAATCGCGTTTCGTAGTCTCGAATGGCAAACGTTGTTGGCCTCCTCGTTCGATATCCGCGCGGCGCTCGCGTTGGCGAGGTTCGCAAGGTTCGGCGCGATTCGCCTCGTGTTACGTAACCGAGCCGATGCGTAATCTCTATGCTGGCTCGCGATTCTTCGGTTAGCGGCAGGACAAACGAACGTCGAGCGCGATCGGAAAAGTCCTTGGCACAGTCTCGTCCAGTCCGACGGCTCGAGTACAAGCGCGACGAACCGATCGAAATCGACATGTCGACGACGATCGCGCGTCTCGTGGTCGCGATCTCGTTTTGCGCGACGGTCGCGACCGTCAACGATGCCGACGAACGAGAACCGCGATCCGTCGGAACAACGTGCGAGGACCTCGGTTGGGAAAAGATCGGAGGCGTGAAACCGGAATCGATACGTTTGCAGACGGTTCTGTTCAGCGCCGTAAATTCGAACGGCATCACCCGGAATTGCTTCGAGAGGTAGGTCGGGTTCGATCGGACCAACGGAATCGGTTCGTGATCGCCGTTTTTCGAGTTGCAGATGCTCGCGCTCCAATTGCACCGAGTTTGTCGTGGATTTTGCTAGAAGCGTTTGCTACGCCGTGGAAACGGAAAACGACGATCTCGTGCCGGAAGCCGGCTCGACTTATTATCATCGAATCTGCGTGAAAGGTAGTCCCATCGAATCGAATCGAATCGAATCGAATCGAATCGAATCGAATCGAATCGAATGGAATCTAGTCCCATCCCATCCCATCCCATCCCATCCCATCCCATCCTATCCTATATCCGTTAAACGTTATACTTACGATCAGTTCCAGCGAGATGCAGGCGAGACAGATTCTGGCAAGTGGAAAGAACCGCGGGTGCGGTGTTGATCGATTCCGGCGCGTTCCACTTGCCACGCTCCATCACCAGGAGTAGATGCTACGAGATATGCGCGGAAACGGGTAAGCGAGCAAACGGATTGCGTGCGTCGCTATGAATAAAACGAATCGCCGCGTACTCGGACGTGTCTCGATCTCGCAGGTAGAAGCTGCAAGTCGGCGCAATTTCGAACGAGCAAACCGCTCTCGGCCGAAAACGCGGTCGGCCGGTGCTCCCTGTCGCTGCTCGAAAGAAGTACCAAACCGCAAGCCTACAGAGCTTCGATGTACAGGGACGAGTATCTGCGGGACCAGTGTCGAATCGCCTGTGAGTAGTAGCTCGACGTCCGGTGTCGATTTTTCCACGTTCCACGCGACCTGCGCGTTTCTTTTCGTATTTCAGCGAAACGAGAATTCTGTTCGTACGCAGAGTTTCGCAACGCGTCGCTACCGTATTCGGACGTCGTTCTGACCAACGTCGACGAGAAGCAGGTAGGTAAGAACGAACGCGAGCGAGCTCGCCAGCGTTTTCTCCGTTCTCGAATCGTACTCTCGCCAATGATCCGTCGTCGTTATCTTCTCTCGAATTCAGTGCGAGCGAAGCTGCGATTCGAGCGATCACGGTTTCCTCTGTCGGGGATACACGCTGGACAATTCCACCGGCGCGTTGTCCTGCCTGTTGCACGCCGACGACACCGTCGGTCTGGGCGCGAGCTCCTTGGTCCCCGCGGCGCACGCGATTTATCGAGAACGAGAGCCGTGCTTGGATCGTGAGTATACAAGTATCGGGGATGAGCACGGTAAGAAGGATGGAAACCGCGTCGGTTCGCGCGTCGTTTTCAGTGAAGGTGCGATGCAACGAGACGGCGATGCGGATCGAGTTGAGCACGAGAGAAGGCTTTTTCGGTCGGATCTACGCGACCGGCTACGCGGAGAATTGCGCCGTCGAAGGACACGGCGCGAATCGAACGATATTGTCGTTGCCATTGCCGTCGCTTCCACAACCTTTGGTAGCTTCTAGTTCTCGACCGCCATCGCCGACGCCGACGCCGACGCCGCGATGCGGACTCAACGTCGCGTTCTCCGTCGACGATCAAAATCGGTAAGCAGTCTTTCCAGCCCGAATCGGACAGCGACGATCACCGCTCGACGAAAACGATCTGTCGCAGAACGCGGCCGCTCTTTTGGACAACGATCGTGGTGCAGTTCAATCCGATCGTTCAACGTTTGGGCGATCAAGCGGTTCGAGTCGGTTGTTCGTCCAACGATCGGGGACCCCCGGAACCGAGGAACGTTACCGTTCACACGACTTTCACTTTCCTCGATCCCAAGTAAGACGCGACCGTTGGATATTTTTCTACCGACCGCTTCCCTCTTCTTCTTCTTCTTCTTCTTTTTCTTTTTCTTTTAATTTTCCATCGATCTTACGTCTCGCGCGACTCGAATTTCGTGCATGTAGCGCAGGAGTACCGCCGATATCGTCGACGATAGTGAACGCGTCGTCTCAACCGCCGTTGGTAACGATGAGGATTCTCGACGAAAATTCGAAAGACGCCGTCGTCACTCATCTCGGACAGAAACTGCTTCTCAAGATCGAATTGAACCCAACGAACGGTAAGAGCCGATGGAACGAGCTCTCGCGAGATCGCGAGATCGCGAGATCGCGATCGATCGACTATTTCTCTTTTTGTACGGTTTCGTCGGTGCGTTCGCAAGGTCCTTACGACATCGAGGCCGGGCACCTCGTGGCGAGCAGCGCGTCCGGTGACTCGTCTTATCTGCTTCTCGACGAGCTCGGATGCCCCACCGATTCGTCCACTTTTCCCGCTCTATCCAAAGACCCCGCCGACGGCAAATCGTTGATCGCAACTTTTGCCGCTTTTAAATTTCCCGACAGTCAGTTGGTTCGATTCAACGTGATCGTTCGTTTCTGCGCGGAAGAGTGCACGCCGGTGAGTAACGCTCTCAACGTTCTCGCCCGTTTTTCGTCGATCGAATTCGCCGAACGATTCGATACAGCGTTTTCGCGTTCGATTACAGACCACGTGCAACGGCGGCCACCCCTCTTTCGGCAGAAGAAAACGCGAGGCTGTTGCTCCGGAAGAACTTCCGCTTCAGCTCTCCATAATCGTTCGGAATCCCGTGGCGCCTACGCCGGACCGATTGTCCTCGAGGGAGAAGAACTCGTCGCCCGACACGGTCTTGATCACGGCTGGAAGTAAGCGTTACGCGTTCTTCGTTCTTCGTTCTTCGTTTCGTTTCTCGTTTCGCCATTGCTTCACCGTCGCGCGTCTCCTCCTCTGTTCTCAGACTCCGTGGACGGACTGTTTTGCGTCGACGCGAGTCTCGCTCTCAGCCTCCTCATCTTTTGGCTGATCGTTCAAATCGCGTTGATTCTCGCCTGCTCGTTGACCGTCGCGCGGTACAGACGAACAGCGATACGAGCGGAACGGGAAAGGATCGACGTGCTGACCAGGCATCTCTACGGCATTCACGGAGGGAACTTTGAAATCGCGCGAAGGGTCAGATGGGCCGATCGCAACGCTTCGTCGTCGTCTCTCGGCTGAAGGCTCGACTCGAATAAACTTTCTGTCTGTCTGTCTGTCTGTCTGTCTGTCTATTCGTCCGTCCATGCCTGGTACAGCGGAAGCTTAGGATAACAAATAAACACGCTTCGACCATACGTCCTCTTCAAAATTATATTTTTATTCGACCAACGATCCTGCCGCTACAGAGCAATCCAGCAGCGACGACGACGACGACGACGATTATCCTCTCGCGTTCTTGGTCGTACAAGGTCCAAAGTAATTGATACTCACAGCTACGGAACAGCAAAACGTTCGATCGACAGATTCTCCGTCGAATGCATAAGAGATGCATTCGTTTTCCGTCACTTACCTTTGCCGCACACCGCCGCGCAGTTCAAACGTCCTGGATTCGGGTAATCGACGTTGTCGGTACCGCAAACCGGATTGTACTCTAACGTTGTCTAAAACACCAACGAAAACTACCGCTCGAATTGCTCCTAGTTCCTAGTTCCTAGCATCGCGTTTCGTCCCCGTCAACTTTTAATCTCGCACGATAAACTCGACCCGAGAAATCGGTACGATAATCTCGCCGACCTTGTTGTCGGCGCTTCGCAAACACCGATACAACCAACGGGATGATAGGCGCGACGGCGAAGAAAAGCTTCCGCTATACTCACTGTACATCTACCGAGGCACGCGGCGTTGTCGCCGACGTCCGCCCTCGCCGTGGTCGTCGTGCCCGTCGTGCCCGCCGTACTCGTTGTCACCGGCGTCGATCTATCGTTGCCAGAGATTGGTCCGTCGAACACGAATCCGTCCACTTCGAAAGAATTTGGAATTTCCGCGGATGGAACGTTCTGTTGCCGCAAAATAAATCACTATCGTTGCATCGACCGCGCGAATCGTTCGTTGTTGCCAACGAGTTCGAGAAACCTTTCGGCAAACTGCTTACCTGTGGATGCGCAACCAGACTCCCGCTCAGCGCGACAACTGCGTAAAAACGATTGTACGTGCGAGCGTTACGTTTATTCGATTACGCGATATTTAGCAGAAATTTCTTCGACTCGTGCGTTTACTCACCCAACGCTACGCAAAACATCCACATCTTGATCGACTCTCGCGACTTTGTTCCTTCTCCTCGCCTTTGTTCGTCGAATTCGTTCCGTCCGCGAACGTACAAAATTTACTGATGCAAAACTTTGCTTCGCATTTGCTTTTATAGTTGACGATGAACCGGTTTGGGGGAATCCGCGTACGAATCGAATTTCCGCTTCTGTATACCGCCGTTCGAGAACTCGTTTCTTCTCTCTGTATTTCATCTCTGTGTGCGTTTCTCTCTCTCTCTCTCTCTCTCTCTCTCTCTCTCTCTCTCTTTTTCTTGCTGAACTTCTGTTGATACAATACATATATGTGTACGCGCGATCTATCCATCACACTCCCCTTCTCCCACGGCAGCGAGTCCGACCACGTACGAAACAAGGACGAAATCTTGTACAACGAAGAGACACGCCTGACCGTACAAGAGACGCGCATGGAAATCCCACTTTCCTCGAGTTGGCAGGATCAAGGTCCGTTCGCACCGTGTTCGATCGCGCGTACGATCGTTTCTCGGCATCGGACGGAACACCGCCGTAAACGACCGACGACGATCGTTCGTTTCTCCGTTTACAATTCGTCCACGGAATTCGACAAAAAGAATCAACGAATCGAAACAACAATTCTTCGGATCCATGTACACGTGTAATTACATTTCTATATTTCAACAAATTCCTCCGATCGAATGACTCTTGCCATCGTTTACGAAAATAGACATACCATTCCTATCCGATCGGTCTGAATTACTCGCGTAGCTTCCGACTCGTGGTTCGTACTAGTTTCTATCGTACAAACGTAAAGTCGGCACACGCTCGTCTACCGTGTTTCTCGATGTAGGAGAGATACGATATCGAACGAAACCAACCGTCCATGCGCGTCAAAATGAAATTTCACGATCGTCGTTGAGCACGTGGCATCGAGTACCGATGCTAATCGTCGGGATCTCGTTCGAGACACGGCTACGGACCACCACCGTCGATTCCATCGTTCCGAAACCACGCGTACACGACGCGTCGCGAGAAGAATGCGAGAAACGTGTGAAATATGCGAAAACTCTGGAAATCCGTGGAAATCCGTGGAAATCCGTCCCGCCGATCACGCGAGATAGCACGCTTTATCTATGCGCAACGGCCGAATCCAATGCTCGTTTCACGAGAAGCATCCGATTCGTTCGGACAGTCTTGTCGAGAGACAATATCCCGCGCGACATTGCTTGTATTGTGTACGGGACAACGCGCGTCGTTTGCGTTCGACCGAACAAATACTTTTAAACAGCTAGCTGCAACGCTACGATCGCGCGGTCAACTGTGAAACGTTTCTTCTTGAACCGTATTGTCGCAACGATACCGTATAACGGTACCGTGTTCAAATATTCTCATGCTGTTATCGTAAAAAAAGCATCGTCCCGCGTTTCATAACGCCTACTACGAAGATAGGTACACGACACAGAGCTAAACGATTAAACACGGATTAGCGGTTGAAAGGAATGATAGTGTAGCATAGTGTGCTGCAGCAGCAGCAGCAGCAGCAGCAGCAGCAGCAGCAGCAACAACAACAGCGATACCGTAGCAAACTTGTTCTCGTGTGACAATTTTTCTGCGGTTTTTGTGCAAAAACGATGCTTCCACGAGCTCGAACATGGGAAAATAACAACGTGTTTAAACGTGACTAACTATTTCCGCGTTATCGATGTCAACCTCGATTCCACGCTATCCTCCGTGCGCTACGATCGCTACGGTAACGATCGTAGTTTCGAAATATTCTACGTTCTAGATCTAGTCCCCGGAGGAAACTGTGTACCATGTTCGAAACGGTTAGAAAACTGACGCGCGTCTCGCGACCGTGCTTCAGCTATTTACAATTTCTGAATCAACGAGACAAATAGGTTCCGTGAAAATAGTCTCCGTGTCCGGCCGCTGTTCGTTTACGACTGCTGCGGTTGGCAGGCGGCGTAGATCGGTCCCGCCTTCTTCTTCGCTAAATCGGTCGCCTTTTTCGCAACGTCTTTCACCTTCTCCGCCTTTCCTTGCAACGAATGTTGGAAATCTTCCGCCAGTCTGGATCTACTCGCAGTTCCATCGTCGAGCTGGTGTACAAACAAATCGATTAAAATCTGTAATTCCATGTTACGGGATCGACCGCAACGTTTCTTTCGAATCACGCGAACGTTATCGACTCACTCGGTGAACGAAACCCATTTGAGAAAGCGTCGGATTCATGTGCTGCGCCGTCTGGGGAAACATGTGTGCCAAAACGTAGTTGAATCCCACGTACATATTGTTGCAATTCTTTTTGAAACGGTCCAATCCGTACGTCTGTATAGCTCTACCCAATCCCATCACTTGACTGTCGACCCACGCCGATCTCTTCGCTACGGTCCAATTAGAATTATCTTCGCATACCCTATAAACAACCTTCTCCACGATGCTCTGAAAAGCACAAACGATCGTGAATCCTCCGTTTGAATATTTTCACGAGAGCGAACGCGCGATCGTTCGAATTACCATTAACGTTGTGTAGCCGAGATTTCTCGTGTACGTGGTAAACGTCTTGGTTTTAAGATCCATCATACTGTCCTCTACGATCTTTACTGTATTTTTGCTTACGAATCTCTTTGCCCACTTGGGCACGCTGTTCGACTTGGTTAGCAATCTTCTCGTGTACAAAACTCCATTTTTCACTTCCCTCGATACGGTATCCTCCGTGAGAACGTGAAGACTGCGGGAACCGATTCAATTTTATTCGCAAATACAACGCAAAAAATCACGCGTACGACCGTCTCATGAAACAAACGCCAAAGGATAACAAAGTTTCTCCTACCTTTTGGGATTCGGGTATTTGTGCCAAAATCCTTCCATCACTTGGTACCAATCGAATTGGAAGATTCTCGTATTCTCGTAGCTCTTAACCATCCTTTCGAGATGAAACGACCGTTCTATGGATAGATGTACGAGGATTCGCAAGGATACACAGTCCTGGTCTGTAGACTGCCAAATGGACCATAAGTACCAGCGCTGCGATCAATTCAATTTCTGTGGTTCTCTCTGAAATCAAGAAAAAACATTCACAAGCTTCGTGTCGCGTCGCGTGTATGCCTTTCCGAAAATTCATTTGGACCACCGATTCTACGCGCGCGCGTGTATGTGTACATATACGGTACGGATACAGAGAGATTATATGATATGCGTGAGTGTATGCGGCGAGACAGTAGCATAGGACAACATTGAAATTCGCAACAGTTTTATAAATCATGCAAAATATGATGTTGCTACGAATACATTTGTTTTACCGTGGCAATCAATCGAGCCGTAAAATTCAGCGAAAACATTAATGTCTTGAGACTCGGCACACTTGATAAATTACATAACCCTCGCATTTACGTTCGATAGCTACGAACCACTTGCCGTGTGAAACTAAAAAACTAGGTCGCACAAATTGCGTTAGCAATTCGTAGAGATTTAGAGATACGGTTGAAATACGCACGATAATCGACAGAAATTTATCGAAAGAACTTATCAGAGAGATCACGTAAGAATCGCTTCGATCTAATAATTTATACGTACACATATATCGTGGATGCGCATGCACATGTGTATTCGAACATTGAGTTCAATTGTAAACACGTGGAGGTAGAGCTTCTTTTAAGAATTACTATGTTAAGCTGAACCAGAAATGACAAACACGTTCCACCAAACTACTATTCTTCGATGCGTGAACGATCGCTGGAAGAATCTTCGTCTGTGTGTGCGTGCGGAACGTTGACTCTACGCGTCTGTACGCGTAGTAAATTCGTGTATGCCTGTGCATAGGCAGATCGCGTTCGAGTTATATGTAGGAACGAGTTGCCAATATGTACATAACATTTATAACTATATGACACAACGAGGTATAAGAGTAGACTGAATGCCTCGTGAATTTTCTTGATACGCGCAAACTGCTTTATCAACCTAGACGTTACAGCCTAGACAAACTAAAAGACCAAGTAGACGGCGACACCTCGTGAGCTTTCATGTTCCGGTTCTCTGACTGTTTCGAACCTTCGAACCGACAATGTAATATCATTTTCATCGAAAAATTACATAGCAACACACCAAGCAAACACATTGTCAACACCGTTGGCAAAAATTATGTCCAACATTTCCCTCCAATCTATCGAAATGTCAATGTTTATTCTGTCGTGAAAATGATTCTGACCGTTTTTGCCATTAACCGCGATGCAAGTTCTGTCAAAAATCATTTGATCCGTTCGAGTTGGAAGGTTCGCGACAGTGTAATTTTATATGTGTAGTGTCAAACGTACCAGTAGTTGCTCAAATGCCTAGCAGCGGATATTCAAACTTCCTTGTCGGTAAATTTGATCGTTTAGTTTCAACGTTTTTCCACTACTTCGTTTGATCTGAATTAGGTTAAGAACTTTGATATTTCACCGCGTTTACCACGACACGAGGAATTCGTTCTGAATCGGGTAATAGCGGTTAGCAAGTCTGTTCGGTAACCGAGTGGAGGAAAACGAACAAATGAAATAACACGCTATTTTGCATGTGGGAGGTCGGGTTACCGCGACTCCCTGGAACAAACGTTAACGTGTTTCCCAAAGTTTACAATCACAATTATAAAACTTGAAATTCGTTTCAAGTTTATTCCTATTCACAACAATAGGCGTAATATTTTAATTCTTTGAAGCACGACTCTACTTGGTCCTCGGACCGGATTTCATTTTGTCAAACACACACCTCGAGAGGCGCTGGCATCGTCTGTCAGATTTGCTCTATCGATAACGGTCGGTCAACAGTTCGAACGTTTGAACGTTTCTTTCACCATTCACGTTTTTACCAAAGATTAGTATTTCAATGTTTTCCCGTTGGAATTTTTCAACTTTTCAAAGTCCGAATTAAAGTTACTTACATAGAAGAGCACACTTTTAGGGAGGTGGATCGGTATTTGAAAATAATTGGTTACCGAGAATTGTCGAAGCGTTTCCGATCTGTAAAAATGTTTCGCGATTGCGACGCGCATGCGATATTGTTTATTTACAATGGACGAGCGGTAAATAAGATTGTTACGAAGTGCATGAAACACTGTTGTCGCGTATCTTTATAGAAACGAATATTTTCATATTTCTACGTGCAACAAATTCACTCTGACAACGACGAAAGACAAACGTGGGCATCGAACTTTCTGCTGCTTTGTCGCTTAAACGTGGATCGTGAGAATTCTCATCGTTAAAAACAGTCAAAAACTATTTGTTTGCTGTGTTCACATTATTTACAAACAACCACGAGTCGTAAAGTCGACAACGACGCTTGATTAAACGACGAAAGAAACGACAAAATGTCTCTAAAAACGAAAGAAATAAAAGGGATATTAATACCCATAGAAGAACAGGTAATAGTACACGAACAGTTACTTGTAAACACCACATTCTTCGCAAACAATGGTATCGTTCTTTTACATTGAACATTTTAGGTAAATAAATTAAGAGAACTAATGGATAGCGACTCTTTGCACCCAAACAACACGTCGCAAGCAAAATCGACTCTTTCCGATCGATTGGAACGTTTAGGAGAAAAATTTGACGCTCTGCGGAAAGAAGATATCGTAGATTACGAAGAAATGGAATCTAGAATCGTGGCGATAGTTAAGGAGTTTTGTTCTCTGGAACATGTAAAAGATGCGGTACGTTCGATCGAAATGCAAACTGTGATGCTGTTAACTGCTCGTCGATTGGTTATTCTTAAACATTTTGTAGGGTGAAAGCATGAACAAAGAGATAGCCGGGAAAATTCTGTCCATTCTATTCGATAAATTTAAATTAGCTCTAGAAAATTTGGAAAGATTAGAATATCTGCCGCTGAAGCAAAGATTAACGGATTGCTTGGATTATATCGGCGAAATGGGCAAAGCTAACGAGATCGAACACTTTCAAAATATAAAGGTACAGTAAATGCTTCGGAGAACTATTCTGTACTATTTTTAAACGCTTTAATCAACGTCGATACCTTTTTGTAGGAATTTGGAATGTCTATTTTAGAGTTGCTCAGGCCGTTACAAATGTATGGAAAAAGCTTATCGTCTCGTGTGGATGCAGAAAAGATCGTGTTATATTCGTGTCAGTTGTGCACGGCGTTTAGGTTATTGGTTCAGCTGGTACAAAAACAGCATAAATTAAATGCATCCATTTACGTAATAATATAATCTATATAATATTTATTTTACGGGTAGTGTGCGAGCAACTTTCGTTTAATCGAACACCTGTTCGTTTTCGTTTTTTCAGAATTGCAAAAAATATATCTGCGAAAGAATTTGTTTTTGTTTGAAGATGATACTAGAAATACCAGAAACGCCGGACCCATTACCCGAAGATGAAATACTGGAAGCAGAAAATCATTTTGTTTATAGGTGAGACATCGTTATCAATATCGTTCGATTCGCCACTGAAACATTCAACGTTGCTCCGTTTGCATCTAGAATGGATTTGGTGTTGGATATTTTGGCAGAAATGTCAAACAAATCTCAAGAGGAGCAAATGGAGGAATGCGAAGCGCTGTGGACACAAATCGAAAATGTGTTCGCGCACGCTATGGCGATAGCACAAGTGTGCAAACCTTGCAACTTTAAAGCAATAACCGGAACCTGCCACTCTATCATATCGGAATACGAAAATTTAAAATTTCAGTTAACGTCCGAATCGTGCGACTCTGCATTGAACAGTTTATTTATGAACAGTTTGAACGATGCACTCTACCGTTTGGAACGAAAAATTAATGTGTCGGTATTGAATCTTGTTATGGAAGTTTTCAGCGATCGTTTTAACGCTTTAAGGAAATTGTTTACGATCTGCGGCAATCCGTTGATTGCTAAAAATCGATCCAAGAACGATTTGTCCGACGCTGTGGAAGATTTCGATCAAATTATAGATAAGACTATGCAAATCGGACTGTTTGCTATTGCTTCCTGTAAAGATAGAAATCGTAAGCATGTAAACAGTTGTAGTATTACCGAAACACCATTGCCAATGTGCTTCTTCTCGTTTAACGCCGCCAATTTGTTTCAGGGATCATTCAAATTCGAAATTGTTTAGCGAGTCTCGAATCGTTAGAGACTGAATTGATTTCTTCGATTACTACGTTTTATCTACATCCGGAAAGCAAGGAGATGCGAGCAAACGTAAAACTGTTGACCGCACAGTGGAAATTAGAAATGAATAATTTGCACGACGCTATCAACCTGATTATGGATTCGGCAGCCTACTGCGAGGTATTACGTATACACGAACACCGTATCTCTCGAAGACCATGATTCGTGCAAAAGAACTCGCGTTACGCATTATTATGTAGGTAGTTTTAGACGATCTTCAAGAACGCGTTGAAACAATGTCGAATTGCCTTGACAATAGAGAGCCAGTAACACAAGCACAGGTACAGAGCGTTGTGCTTAGATCCGCGTCGTTGTCTCGTCAAATCAGTACAACTATAAACGACATAGGAAGCGACATAATTGAACGACAAACAATAATGATGATCAGAGAATTGAAAGCTGGTAAGAATTGGTTTACAAATTGGATCTGTTTCTATCGATTGTTGACTATTGTTTGTTGTACATGTTTGAACACTAATTATCGCGTGTACTTTCAAGCAATATTCGAAGCTGACGCTGCATCGAAAAGTCTTTTAACGGACAATGCCACGGAACCGCAACAGTTGCGTGTAATAAAGCGATGCGAATTAATCTTGAATGTCGTGAAAAGGTTGCATCCTGCTCTGGTTAGCATCATGAATAACACATCGTTGATAAATACAAACTACGGAAGGAACGGGAAAGGTCAAGGAGACACTATTCACGGTACATGTGTACATCGAATCTTGTTATGTGACAGTACAGTACAGTACAGTACAGTACAGCAGAGCACGTTTACGAGTCGGTGGGGCAACAACGTTGCTTCGATATTCACCTTTTAAAATGTTCGTCGTTTCCAGACGTAAATAACCGGTTGGCGTCCACGTTTTCCGAATCATCTTACGATCGCCGACAGAAACCCGTTACGTACATAAGAACACCGTACACAGGTGAAATCTTTTGAGCGACGAGCGTGTTATTATACGATCGCTACGCGCATTCATAGTCACCAATTTCCATAAATTTTCAGTGAACAACTACAAATCACCGTTATCCATACAAACTGCGAACAGCGTTTGTAGAACGCAGTCAAACTTATCGTGCCTGATACCGTACATCAAGAAGGGTCGTGAAATGCGAACGGACCGTTCGATCATGTATAAGACACCGCACAGACACGACAACACCGTTGACCGATCCTCGAGAAATGCCAAACTAAAGACCCGAAATTTTTCCAACGTTAGACAACATCTTTTCAGCAGAGATAGTATTAGCTCTCAAAATGATATTTCCTTAACCGAAGAAAGCATTAACTTGACAGGTAATCCGTATGTCTATACTACACGCGTTAACGCGTTGATGTCGCGAATAAAGATATTTGCCAATAATATCGATGCGTTGAAATCTTTAGATATTCTGGAAAAATTTGGAACTTCTTGCACGACTTTGAACGCGACAGCGTCGAAATTTCATTCGAATAAATCGCAAGACGACGCGTCCGATCAGTCGAACAAAAGCAAAAAATCGATCGCAAGAATGACGGAGCCATTGGTCGAATCGATCGAAACTCGTCAGATAGATCAATGTTCCGCGATCGGCGGCGGAGACGGGCCATCTGTCGTAGAAGCGGCGAAAAGTTACAGCGACGTTAAATAAATAATAAATAAATCATACCGCAAATGTACTACCGGAAAAAAAACACTGTATACCATATATATATTTCTATAATTCGTCGAGAACTTGTTCACTTTTGTCGAGTTCCAATTTCAGTGTATTCTCTGGAACAGAAACAGATGTGAAATATAATTATTTGCATTTCCATCGTTCAAATAAAATACCTTGCTACGATATTTCTTTCCCATAAAGAGAAACGCAACGAAACGATTTTAATCTTCCTGTCTATTAAGCTTGAATTTAGAAATCTTCGATCCTTACTTCGATCACCTTCGATTATCGAAATGTCGTGTCGTATACGACCTATCGAACTATGCGTACGATTCGAGATTCATATTCACGTGATTCGCACTTGTGTCAGTAGAATCGCCCATTTTACCGTGGTTGTCCAACCCATTTGTTGAAACATCGAAGATACGATAAATTAAAAAGACGAAATGGGAGCATCGTTGTTACCAGTATTATTTTTTACAGCACTTTGGGCTGTAGTGGGAATCGTGTTACCCATTTTTGTCCCGAAAGGAGTTAATCGGGGGTATGTTGCTTACATCTCCTTTCGTCGAGCTCTTCCATAGAAATATCTATCTGTCAAAAACATTGTACACATTTGTTTATGACAAACGGATGGAAAGTCAACGTCGAACGTACGAAACGCGTCATCGGCATCGTCTCGTATCGTTGTAGTATGCGATTCTTCAGCCAACCCACTTAACTCTTTCTTTCTTTGCAGAATTCTTCAGGTTATCCTTATGTTGACAGCTTTCACATGCTGGTTATTGTAAGTATTAAAACTGCAAATAGATTTGTGTTTATCATACTTGTGTTTGTCAATTTACTATTTTTTCTCGCAGCTGGTTGTGTTGCTACATGGCACAGATGAATCCGCTAATCGGACCAAAGCTATCCAACGTAACGATTCTTATGATGGCTCGGGAATGGGTAAAAACATTACATTTACATAGAATTCTTTATTACCGTATCGTTTTGGTATTACGATCGATAACTTTGATATGTATATATTGTTTTGCAGAGCAACAGAGACGACCTATAGGTATAATTCACAGGAATCGAGCCGTACCATTCGAGTGGGAGTATTCGCTATAATTCCATAAATATAATGCGTTATCGTTCACGAATTGTAAAATAAATTTTAGAGATCGAGATTTACGAGTGGAATGAAAATTGGTTAGATCGGTTAGGTACTCGCGAACATTGGAATACTTGCGATGATTTTTCATCAACGATGCTATCGTACCAAATCACGTGGAAAATTTAGTTACGACGATCGAATCGTCGATCCGCTGCTCGATCGATGATTGAAGACTGTATTGAAAACCCGTGTAGGGTACACCGTGCAGCGTGAACTGTATGTAATATATGTAAAAACAACCGATACGATAATAAAAATAGACGTCAAGCGACATGTGTGTAATCATAGGTTCGTATTGGGTTTTTCGTTGCCGAATCTTCCATGTTATCCTTTTCATTGGCGTATTATTCTTGAAACGTTTTCTTATTCGTAAATAAAGCAAACGGAATCGATATGATTTGGACGCACGCGCGCGCGCGCGCGCGCACGTTCCGTGCAACGGTGTGAATGGAAAGCTTGCAATTCGTGACAGCGAGTAGCCAGTAGTAGCAAGCGAGACGCACAGGCATATGCATCCATGTTTACTACGAGTGTATGACTTGGGAAGCCTATATGGCATGTGATTCGTGCACGAAGCAAAAGTGACAAGTAGTGACGCGATATCAGCCAGGAAAAACAATAATGGAGGCGTGTAATGCGGTTGAACGAGAAGTTGACAAAGTTTTATTAAAATTCGGTGCGATAAACGAGCATGCGGAGACGGTATTGCGCGATTTAATAAATCATATAGAGTCTCTAAAGAAAGAATTCGAAGAAGGTAAAATAGCAATGTCCCGATGACATTTCATCGTGCGAACAGTACAATTATACCGAGACGTCGATATCGATAGGAAATTCGACGACGAGCGAAGATAAATAGAAGGTTGCGTTCATGCCGTACATGTAAATTGCACATTGATATTGGAAAATCGTCTTATCGCGGTCCATCGGTGATGGAAACTTTTGTCACTTTTACCATCTTCCCCTATCGTACGTGTTTCTAACCTCTCTCGTCGAGGCGGTAAATCGGAAATCTCTTTGTTTTGTAGGATTTAAAGCGTATCGTTGCTCGTCGTCGTAGGAATGCTCGAGTCAAAGGGAACCTTCGGAAATTAACGATTACCCCTGAAATCATTTGAATTTAACAGCAGCGACGTTTCCTTTTTATCAGCACCGTCCGATCATGAGTTGACGCCAGGTCAAGCGCAAGTGTTGAAAGATACGATGAAAAAGGTTCGAGAGACCGCGCAACACTTGGCTACCGAACATCGGGAACTGCACAGTACAGTGTCAAAAGTGGGAAAAGCGATCGACAGGAATTTTATCGCTGATTTTGCAAGTACCAGCAGAGAAGATGTTTTTTCTGGCCCAGAGAAATCGCATATGTTGAATCAGGTCATTTGTCAGCATTTCTATCGTCACGGAATGCTGGATATCGCAGCGGAATTAGCAGCGGTAACCGTACAATCGTTCGACCGTCGGGATAAAATTAATCCGTAAGATTTTATTCGACTTTGATTGCAGGAGGCTGGAATCAAAACGGACGAAGGCACAGGAGAACCGTTCACGGAATTGAATTACATACTGGACTGCTTGAAACAGAGAGATTTAGAACCTGCTCTTTTGTGGGCCAAAAAGCACAGGGAAGCTCTTCTGGCGCAGGTATAAACGGTTTATCGTATAATTATAAATATATTCCATAAGTTTATTATGGAATACGCCTAACGAAGAATAACACACGCCGTTTTCCTCGAAGAATTCGTCCCTGGAATTTCAACTGCACAGATTACACTTCATAAAGCTGGTTCAACAAGGACCCAGTAAACAAACCGAAGCGATAATGTACGCTCGACAAAACTTTACGCAGTACGTCGGACGTCACGGGAAAGAAGTGCAAGCGTTAATGGGTACGCTGCTTTACTTGCCAAACGGAATACAGTCCTCCCCTTACAGTCATCTGTTGGATCCGACGTTGTGGCTCGATATTCACGACGTTTTCACGAGAGAGGCGTGCACGTTGTTGGGCTTGAGCGTCGACAGTCCTCTTTCTGTGTGGTAGGTCTTTTACGTTTGGCTACGATTAGAATTTGGACGATACGCGGATCGTTAGAAACACGCGTTCTCCGTTGCAGCATCAACGCGGGATGCACCGCATTGCCCACGCTATTGAATATCAAACAAGTTATGCAACAGAGACAAGTAACCGGAGTCTGGAATGGAAAAGACGAGCTACCGGTGAGTAAAGGTCGTCGCGCACGATCGATCGTAGACGAACCCGCGATTCCTTCTGATTCGAACGAATTTTTTCCATACAGATCGACATAGATTTGGGCAAAGAGAGCCGTTACCATTCGGTGTTCGCTTGCCCGATATTACGACAACAGAGCACGGAAAATAATCCGCCGATGAAGCTGGCTTGCGGTCACGTGATTTCGAGAGACGCGTTGAACAAACTCACCAACGCGAACAAGTACGTAACCGTTCAACGAAATTGGAACGATTTATACGAATTCAGAGAAATATGGGGGGGGAGAGAGAGCTTGTGCGTATCACGTCGATTTTCTTTTAGACTAAAATGTCCGTACTGTCCGGTGGAACAGAATCCAGAAGATGCTAGGCTGATATATTTCTAGGATACCGCGACGATACAACTGTACGGAAAAGATATCGACAGTTGTCCCGTAACGTCGCGCCTAAACCAATTGAGTATTTAGTGTCTTTTGCCGGTACTTACATCCTGTCCTACGAACTCTCGTGGTAAACCGCGACGATACTCGTCGCGATTACCTTTCGTTTCTCTTATCGGGTCGATCGAAATCGATCTACGAACAATCGTTGAATCGTTTGATTTTTTTTGGTTAAATTTTGTTGTCATCGGTAACAGTGTGTTAACCCTTTATTTCAGTTAATTATTTAATATTTCGGCATTTCTGAAAGATCGACAAGTACGCTTGAGAAACGATCGAATTCAAAATAAATGAAACATATTAATCGAGTTGCGACATGGAACGAAATGTATGTTTATATTCGTGCATGCGGGATTCCGATGATACTAACATTGTAATTGCATATTTGGTAGCACGAGCTCGAACATAGACATTAAATATCGTCGCTCATCTTTAGAGCTAACATCGTATCGTATCGTATCCGTATTGTATCGTATCGTATCGTATCCGTATCGTATCGTATCGTATCGTACCGTACCGTACCGTACCGTACCGTACCGTACCGTACCGTACCGTACCGTACCGTATCGTATATCGTATATCGTATATCGTATATCGTAGCATATGATCTTAATCCAAGCAAGAGTTTTGTGCTGCAGTTACCGATAACACTACCTTTTAACGAAATATTTTTCTAACTTGAATATTTAGAGAATAAACAAAAGAAATTGTATATCTATTGTAAGAATATTTCGTACTGTAATTAAAATAATATAGTATTGTACAGGAATAGAAAAGAGAACATTCTGTGTTGACGACAAAGGAGGAGGAAGATCCTTTTCGAAACCATCTCCCGAGCGTCTGCTACGCGCAATAGAATGTGCGAACCCTCGAGCGTAACACTTTTATTGATGCACGATACATCGAACGATACACAGAAGAACGCGCGATGCGTTTACATTAAGAGAAAAGTCGATTAGCGCCGGTCGATTCGTTGAAATAACGCTGAACGAATGCATAAACGAATCGTTAGACGGGAATATCGATGAATTTTCCAGTATCGTTGCAACAAGGAACAACGAATGCCGCAAAGTGTTCACGATCGTTAGAATCCGATACGCGCGTTTCAGTTTTCATCGGTAGCGTTTAATCTCCGTGGCGCGCTGCACGACTAAACATGATTCGTCGTTTGTCTCTAATACAAGGGACACATTTATTCCTCTCGAAGCTCGTTGTCTGCGAACAACTACACAGGCATTAAGTATCGGACCCATACACCAGCTGATCAGGTATTAACGTTACCAGCATAGAAAAAAGAAGTTGCAAATCAGAGGTCGCGTATACGTAAAAACGATTACTAGGATCGACGTTGGTTGGTTGATTCGTTCGTTAGTTCGTTAGTTTGTTCGTTAGTTTGTTAATTCGTTCTTTCGTTCGTTCGTTCGTTCGTTCGTTCGTTCGTTGATTGATGCTGCTTCGGAGATATATTTATCGTTTCCTTCGACGAGAACGTTGTATCGTCGGTAACGAGAAAACGATCGTTCGTCTCCGTGATCGGTGCTTATTGTCTGTTCACAATAGCAGCTGTCGACAAATTATTCGCTAAGGGTTTCTTCGGTTTTCTTCGTATTGCGCAAAGATACATCGATAAGCATAGAATCGAGTACGGTGGACGCGCGAGATGCGTCTCGTTGTTTTCAACGGTAGCATCTCTATCGTTCCATTCGATCGGCGACGCTTCGCATCGTTGAACGACCGCGATAAGTGGTCAAAGTTGTACGGTCGTGAACGAAATGAAAGCAAAGCGGTGAAAACGCGGACAAGATCGCCAACGAGAAAGTTGACCCGAAGAAATAACGGCGACGTGCCGCGTTACGCCGTGATCGCGAACACGTTGAATACACGTTGAATATACGTTGAATACACGTTTGCATGTTATCGGTATTTACAGAAATCCGCAGGATCATTAACGCGAGTACGACGCATCGTACGCGTACGTATACCGTTGGCTTATTAGAATAGATTACAGTGGACAGGCGTAACGTTACGACGACGCGACAAAGGCGACTCGTCGTTTCTAGATGCGATTCTTTACCCCCTGTAACATGGCGACTTTGGTATTTACGAAGATTACGGAATTCTGAAAATGGTTGGCGTTGCGTTTCGCGCGTAACTCGTTTCGTCAGTTCGACGACTCTCGTTCTTGTTCGTTCTTGTTCGTTCTTGTTCGTTCTTGTTCGTTCTCGATGGACGCGCGCAGGTCGATTGTTCGTAACGAATTTGCAAATCGAATTGACTCGTTCCTTTGATCGGGAGTAGGCGCATCCCCGGATGCAACCTCGTGGACTCGATCGAATTCGCGGTGGAACGCCGTACGGTTCTCGTCGAGCTTTCAAGAATCGTCCCGTTACGCGCCACAGCGTTCGATCGGTTCTCCTCTTTTACCTCGTATTTTTCTTTTCTACTCCGTCCGTTTGTTCCTCTCCTCGGCTCGCGATGGATCTCGGAATTATCCTTGTGTACCGTGACGCGTGCAACAGCGTTTGGAAAACTACTACGAGTATAATTCAATTATGGAAATATTCTGTCACGCGAGTGCGCGCGTTATCCGCTATCGACTAATTTAACGATGCATAAAACTATTTGTGTCACCGATAGGTGGAATACTCTTTTTCTATTCTCTATTCTCTATTCTCTATTCTCTATCCTATTTCTCTATTCGCTGTTCTATCGCGAAGCTTCGTCGTAATCGCAGTAGCTTAGGACCCAAACGACGCTCGGTATCGAATAGCTCTCGCGGTCGCGAAACTAGAATTACGATTACAATGGTTGTCGGGGAATTTTGTTTGTTCAAGGTGGACTATACGATCGAAATGTAATATTACCATGCTCGTAACATACATTCTACATTGTACATTCTACGTTCTACGTTCTACGTTCTACATTATACACATTATACATTATACATTATACATTATACATTATACATTCTATATAATATGGAAACAAGTGTTGGCGCGCGATCGTTCGTTACGAAAACGTACTAGGATGCGTTCCATGTTGTAACAACGATCGTATTTTACCGTGCACAGCGGTATATCGCGTGCAGAGACACGCGAACTCGTCCGAGATCCAACGCAAACGGTAAATCGCTTGTTCTTTCGAGTTGTCTGGCTCGAATTTGCGTCAAGCGTTTCTATTGTATATAATTTGCAAATTCGACGAACGTTCGCAAACGCAACGATCCTGAATCGAGAGAACCGGTATCGAGCCGATCGATCGAAGAGAACCAAGGTAAAACGAGAACGGAAACCAGATTTGTCCTATCCGCGCCGAACAAAGTATAGATGGAAATCCGGCGAAATCCCCGGTTCTCGAGACGGGGCGCGCGTTACAAGGTTCAAAGAGTTTCGATTCGCGACACTTTGGAGAACTCTTCATGGCACCTAATCGCCGATTTCGCAGTCGGTTTCCCTGCAGCCATTCAGGGAATCCTAATTAGGCGGTTCTCCGTATTCGCCGGTGTTCCATTGGAACGATTGATTCGATCGATGCGCTCGCCTGTATATGTATACGTATTACGTTTCATTTGACATTCGACGTTCGACGTTCGACCGTACGCGACGCATCGCCTACGCCCGATAACCCGCCACGACTTCCGTCACGAGCGCCCAAAGATTTCGTCTGTGCGATTCGATCGATCGCCGACTACCGGTCGAACGCGGTCCAATTTCTGAAAACGCATTCGCGGGGATGCACGTCGATCGATGCGAACGTCGCGCAACGCAACGCAACGCTAATACATAACATTATCTATATTTTGATCATCTTGCCGACACGCGTTTATCTATGTACAGTCTGCGATTCGCGTTAGACCAGATCGATCGAATAATTTTCTGCAATTTCGAGAATCATCGTCCGATCGTACCTCGAAACGGTGAAAATGTTATAGAGATAGACAGATAGATAGATAGATAGATAGATAGATAGATAGATAGAGAGAGAGAGAGAGAGAAAGGGGGCGAGCACGGTGCTGTCGATGTTCTCGCCGATCGTTGAGAACGAAAAGAGAACAAATCGATTTCGACAACGAGAAAAAAGCATGCTCCGTCGTCCGATCGTTTGGTCCTTTTCGATGAAAAGGTGGCGGGAATCGATGGTCGAGACGGGAAAGCCGCGAATCGCGTCCAGTTCGTGGTTCCTTCGCGTCGAAATTGTCGAAATTGTCGAAATTGTCGAAAATGGAAAATTGTTCGTCGAGACGCGTAGCCGTGGTGCGTCTATTGCTCCTCTTCCTCGTTCTGGTACGTTACGTAGCGCACGGACGACTTCTCGCCGATTATCAAAGACTGAAACACAATCGATGCCAACGGACGCGTGCCACGATCGCGAGCGCGTAACCGCTCTACGCTCTACACGGTAAATCGAAACAATTACCTTCTTCTCTTCTTTCGTCGGCGGTGCTCTCAAGAAATACATCAGCGGAGCGTAAAGGAAATTTAAGATCGCGATACCGAACAGCATCCACTCGAACCCGATGCTATTGACCAACGTGCCGCTCAGCGCAGGACCTAAAAGATCAATTCACCGTAGAAAATTTTAAATCGCAAACAACTCGTCCAACGATTATAATTTCAATTTGCATTTAAATATTATTATTATTATTATTATTATTGTGTCGTCGTCGTTGTCGTCGTCGTCGTCGTCGCCGCGCATCGTTGCAGCGAAATTCTTTAAAATGATGAGAAGAAAGAAAGAATGCGCGGTTGCGACGGATCGACGGATCGACGAATACGTACCAATGGCAAAGCCCAGGCAGAACGCGACGTCCCCGATAGCGTAAACGCTCCCATAAACGGCGCTGTGTCGTATGTCGACCAGATAGCCCAATTCGGGCATTATTGAACTGTCCACCATACCGATAGCGAATCCAAGACCGGCGTTGGGCACGATCAGATGATTCATGCTCGTGGCAAGCGGTATCTACGAACGCGAAACGGTTTCACGGAACAAGAAGAAGAAGAAAAAGGAAACTATACGAATTTGCAACGCGACGGTAAGTCGACGCGTCGGATACTTACGCACATCAAACAAACCCCGATAACCACGAGTCCGATCAAGGAGGCCAGCCACCTGAGACAAAAATTTGATCGAACGATATCGACTACGTCGATTCGTAAACTTTGAACGAACAAAGGAGAAAGAAGAAGAAGAAAAAAAGAAAAAGAAAAAGAGAAAAAAAAAGACACGCCCGAACAGGGACTCGAACCCTGGACCCTCAGATTAAAAGTCTGATGCTCTAGCCGACTGAGCTATCCAGGCGATGAGACTCTCGTCGTTCGTTGCCTTTGAGTAGCATCGACGAAATTCTCGATAGCGCGTACGACGAATAGAAATAGAAATAGAAATTGGCAACCGCGAAGAGAAAAGTTTGTTCGTTCGGAGCGTGTCGGAAAGACGTCGCGAGGGAACCGACGATGACGCGCGTTTACCGACCTGCCCATTCTATGTCCGAGCGGCCCGAAGAGATTCGTTCCGATCAAGTAGCTGATGCTCGCTGGTAAGAAGGCGGCTCCTTGCTCCCATCTACTGGCACCCATCGTGTCCATCATCCATATCGGGAGACTGGGTTCGAGCATAGCGATACCCATGTTGGCGAACGTGATAGCACCTGG
This sequence comes from Agapostemon virescens, assembly GCA_028453745.1. Taxonomy (NCBI): domain Eukaryota; kingdom Metazoa; phylum Arthropoda; class Insecta; order Hymenoptera; family Halictidae; genus Agapostemon; species Agapostemon virescens. Next base: position 127,439 of record CM052098.1, on the reverse strand, counting down.
GAAAAAAGCACAAGTTTTCTTTGGTAAAGGCGAGTCGATTCGCGACGTAAAAATCAAAGTTGTTCGGCGCACCCGCGGCCAGCACGATGTACGGGTCGGTGACCAGAGCCTTCAACGAAGGCGGATCCGCTTCGGTGTAAACGACGGAGGGTTGAAGCACCATCAGTTGAAGAACTGAAACATAGCGTAGCCGTTCGGCGTGGACGTTTGCTCGGAGCAAGCAAACACTTGCAAAAGTATACTCACGGCCGTCGCCCAACGCCAACGCCGACAATACCAAGAACGGAGCCGATTTCCCGACAAACTCGTACATGACACCGCCGAACGGCGGTCCGATCAAAACGCCCAGCGCCAAACCGCCGAGAGCGATGCCCATCGCGTTTCCGCGCTCCTTGTCGTCCTGATATCTTTCGGCCAACATACCCATACCTGTGCAAAGAAACGAGCGAGACGCGGCCGTGACTCTCGCCACCGTTGTCGACCGTCCAGTTACCGCGAGCAAAAAGAAACCGAGTTAGAACTCGAACGCGAACGCGAACGCAAACGCGAACGCAAACGCGAACGCAAACGCGAACGCAAACGCGAACGCAAACGCGAACGCAAACGC